>JBBPBX010002461.1:25047-40443 GCA_038048925.1 Garcialebias charrua
GGTGGAGGCACTGGTGACTGAAGCCCTGTACACACGTAGCCGGATATCAGTAAAACCGAACAGTTTATCATGCGGTTTGGCCTTTCATCCACACGTGAACTCCGGTTGATGTAAATATAAACGAATAATAACAAAACTCCGACCAAAGTGGAGATTTGAGAATTCTCTGCGTTCGAGTCTGCGTGTGGACTTTCAGAACCGGAGGGTTCTGCTCCAGCTGGAGCGGCGCTGACGTCACATAATGCTCGGAGGAAAAAGCGCTAAAAAGTCAACATACCTGCTCTGACATGATTCCCAGTCGACATTTTCCTGCGTTTTATTAACTTTGTACTCCAACACGGTATTTAATAGTAGTTCAACCTCGCGGTCTGTCCACACAAATGAAAAAAAAGAAAAGAAATAATAACAGGAAGTTGTGGCTGGGTTGAAGGGTTGTGACGGCACTACACTGCCACCTATGGTTTCATCATATTCTTTACAACGCTCTGGTGAAAATAAACGGGGGCATGTAGACGAACATTTTAAATATCCGAACATGTATGTACAGAGATAATTTTTTTGCGCAGATATTCGTTTTTCAAACACCAGGCTACGTGTGTACAGGGCCTGAGACACATCTGTGCTGCGAGCTGTGGGAGCATGCGCTAAACAGAACGTTTTAGCTAGCCCGTCTGTATTACACTGTTATTTGTTGGGGGGGGGGGGACACGGACGTCCCACTAGGACGAGACCCCGGGACAGACCTCAACCCTCTGCAGGATCATGCATCGACTCTGTTCCTTGTTCTCCCGCAGGAGGAGGTCTGGGTTCCTCCTGGACCCGTCGCCTCGTCGGCCTCAGGTGACGACTCCGAGACGACGGGTCAGACGTGAAACGTTTTACTTTCTGAACCGTCAGAGACGAGCTGTTGGACACTACTATCAGCTACTACCACTCACGTCGTGTCTGAATGGACGGAGTTTCAGCCATTTGTCTGTTTGCTCAGATTGGTTAGTTGTGGCGGCCATCTTGATTTGTGTTGGCTGGTGTTGAAGCTCGCTTTGCGTCACATGCACCGAGCCCGACCCGGTTCTGAGCCTCAGCTGAGCGGGAGCAACAAAAAGAAACGACTCGTTGTTTAAACGTCGGGAACGGTTCGGAGCAGTGAACGCACCGCACGTTCCTGCCGTTGCCATGGAAACGTTTCCTTAATTCTCGTCTCCTCCTCAGTTTTCTCCTCGACGCCGGGCGAGGCGGCCGCGGTGCGCGAGGAGCTGCTGGCGTGTTTCACTCGCGTCCTCCTGGGCGACGCTCTGGCGGCGGAGTTCCTCCTCCTGCAGCTCATCTCCAGCGTGTACGTGACGTTCTGAAGCTCGCCGTCGCACGAGCCGAGCGTTCTCACCAGCTTTGTTGTCTTGCAGCTACGCCAGGAGGGACGTGCTGCCGCTGGGCAAGTTCACGGTGAACCTGAGCGGCTGTCCGGCCGTGGCCTCGTACACCGAGCGCCTCTACCAGCTCCTCCAGCTGCTCGTGCCTTCGGTGAGTCCAGATGTTTACTCTGGAGCCGTTCTTCAGCTCGTAACTCGTTCCTGTTCTTTTTCAACAACTCGGTCTCAAAACGTTCGGCTCGTTCCTGCTGGGACTGTTGGTTTTTGTGCCATTGTTACTTTTTAAATATTTAGCTTTTTCGGCCATGTTTTTCTTATTGAAAGTGAAGAGCTCTTCACTTCCTTCAACCCTTTTGAGCTGTTTACATGTTTCTGCTCATTTCTTCTAATTTCAGCTTTTTTAGCTACTTTTCAGGTATTTTTCTGCTAATTTGAGCTTTTTTTTTTTTAAATGTTTGAAAATGTAACATTAAGACTAGCATAAAAAAACAGCTAAAACTAAAATCGGCAAAAGAAACATAGAAGCCAAAAATGTGTAAAACCTTATCAGGGTATCCGCGGGGTTGTAAAAGGTATTAAAGTTAGTAAATGAAATTAACACAAATTAAGGCCATTAAAAAGTATTAAAAAGTAATAAACGTCATCTGACGAGGTATTAAATTTTTTTAAACCTACACAACTATATTTTTCTTGTTCTATCGTCTAAAAAAAGGTCTGTGAATTTATCCTGATGCATGCTCAATAATCCAGGTAGAAAAATCCAAAAAAGCTAAGTCTGGTCCTCTGGACATTCAAAAAACAAAACAAAGCAAAAAAAAAACTGTAGAAACGTTTCGTCTTTTGTCCGAAAGACTTCCTCAGTCTGAGAAGCTATGTTCAGCTCAGTCTTATAAATAGCACCCTCTCACAGTGGATTCTGTGAATTTATTTATCTTTTCTAATTTTATGTTCCAAGTAGGACCTTAGCTAAAACAAAGACGTCATATCGTCAGTCAGTGTGCGCGCGCACCTACAGCTGGTATCATGTCTGTAAAAAGAAACAGGAAAGGATCACGGCTTTATCCTCCGACATTTAACAAGAAATGTACCTAAACAATTGTTTGTTAGCTCGAAATTATAGCAAAAGGGGTGTCTCAGTCTAACGTTTTCTTAATAAAAGTACTTTAATGGTTAAATCGGCTTTATTTATTTTTAAAAAAGTGTCGCTGCCTCAGTGCCTGTGTGCTCCGTGATCGCTCAGCGGTGAAACAGGAAAAAGGAGCGCGGCTCGTTTCGCCGACATTTAACAAGAAAATTACCTAAACAATTGTTTGTTAGCTCGAAATTATAGCAGAGGTGTTTTTCTGTCTGTCATTTTCTTAATAAATGCACTTTAATGGTCAAATTAGCTGCATTTCGCCACCGTGGTGCAGCTTGCTGCTGGATTGAAGCAGTGAGCAGAGAGGTGGGGAGAGTATGGCAGGCCGATTGAGTCATTAATAGCTAGTGAAGATTCTCAGTCATCCAGGACATGGTGAATTCTAAAAAATGCAATAAAAAAACAATAAAGTATAGTATAATAGTATAATAAATAGTATAATAAATAAAGTCCAGTTGTTTTTGTCTTGAACTTTTTTAAATTTGTCATTATAGGCACGTTTTCCTATTACATGATACAACAGCATGCCATACTATTACTACAATAGATATGAACTGTTTTTTTTTTTTTTCAGTCAGAATGAATGAAACGGTCATATTTCAGTGTTATGGTTTATAAATATGGGGAAAAAAATCTATAAATATGTCACTTCGTCCTATAAGTTGCAAGGCATGTAAATTATGCAAAAAACTGCAACTTACAGGATGAAAAATACAGTAGTTATTATTTTTCTACCTCTCTTTTTGAATTATGCATGTGTTCAGTGTTGAATTATTTTAACTAAACTGTTCTGTTTTCAAGTTTACAGTTTTTGTTTGCCATTAGAGATATGTTATGTGTGGGAATAATTAAACTTTTTCTCTTGGGTTAGATTTAAATAACAAGTAGGTCAGTGCTTTTATTGAGGCAAGAAGCAAATTGATGTATCCAGTAATTGTTATAAAACTACATTTACTACCAAAGTTTAGGAAGAAAATGACAGTAATCTATCACTTTACAATTAGTTGCTCTAAACTGAAGTACAACAGGTTGCCGCTACGGTTACAGCTCGGTGCCGTGATGGTATTAAAAAATATTTTGATGGTATTAAAAAGGTATTAAAAGGTATTAAATTCAACTCTGGAATTTCTGCATATACCCTGCTTATGTAAAAGCTAAATTTAGCAAAACAGCAGCGAGAAGCTAAATTAATGTCATGAGAACAAAGCTTTTTTAAGAAATGTTTGAAAATGTAACATTAAGACTAGCATAAAAAATAGCTAAAACTAAAATCGGCCAAAGAAAACGTAGAAGCCAAAATGTGTAAAACCTTATGTAAAAGCTTTGGCTTTTGTGCTCCTTTCACCATATCTGCTCCTTTCAGATTTGTTGTAATCTATTGAGATTTTATTTTCCTGCTTTCGGCACGTCGGCTGTTTTAAATTCAGCTCGTTAACCGTTTAGCCATGAAACCTTTTCAGCAAAACATTTTCCCAGGAAATGACGTTTCTGTGGTTTTATTTTTTTAATATTCATGGTCCGTGTTGCAGTCCTTCTACCTGCCCATGAGCCTGCAGAACATGAACCGGATGCGTTTGACGCCGAAGAAGGACTACGTGGCGAACCGACTCGTGAGCGGCGCCCTGCAGCTGGACAAGAACACCACCCTGTTCCTGGACGAGACCCGCCTGCAGCAGGGACAGCTGGACGCCACGGGTGAGGCCCCAACGTGCAGCCGGAGGGCGCCGCTGACGTGTGTGTGTGTGTGTCACAGGTGTGTGACACGGACACCTGTTTGGGTAAAAATGGGTGTCAGTGCCACACACACCTGAGTAGGGGTGGGCGATATGGCTCAAATATATCGTGATATTTCAGAGCATTCTGACGATAACGATAAATTTCGTGATATAACAAAAAAAGAAATCAAAGTTATTTATTTGACAAAATTAACTTAACATGTTGCTTTGCAGTATTATATATATTTTTTAAAACAACAAGGGGTAATTTTACTGAAATTACTTTATTTAGTAAATTATTCAGTCTCCAAGTATAAAAATAAAAATGATCTGTTATTTAGATTGAAAAAGTCTGCGCAAAATATAGATCAACAAAATCCACCACAAAAACTAATGTGCACGTGCAGTTTCCCAAAACAACTAAATAAAATAAAGTTTAAGATCTGTTGAACATAAATGAAACATACAACAAAATATGTTGTCTTTAAAGGTGCAGTCTGCAGTTTCTGTAGAACGCAGCACTTAGAAAAATTTCAACAGGGAAAGCATTCTGGTCCCTCCCCCTCAGAGCCATATATGGCTCTGCTCCCCCTTGCTCTCGCTGAAATTCAGCTCCGCCTCCACTGCATGTCCTGTCTCAACCGCTGCGATCTTCTGTGATTATATGTTAATAAAACGTTCTAAAAAATAAAATAAAAACATGGAGCGCTGGTCCAGAACACCATGAAATCTGCAGAGCCTCCCGCAGCCACGTTGAACCCGAGTTTAATTCGCTCGTGACAAATTCATTAATTTCCTCATTGTTTCAGTCATGGAGTCAATGGAGGAGGAAGCGATCACTTGACTTTTGGCAAAAAAACAAAAGAAAAGTCCAGATCAGGGATGAAGAAGGGGAATTTAATACATTTGTGTCACATACAAAACAGTTTTGCATCGCTTTGCAATCCTTTGAACGAGAACGTGCGCGGCCGCTGGGGCTGGGACAGGCGGGGGCGTGGGTTAGGAGCGTGAGAAGTGAGAAGCTCTGTTTTTATTGGCTGGTTAAAAACTCTGTTTTTATTGGCTGGTTAACGGCGGGTCACTGTGGGTTTTTAGAAATGCTTTTAGTAACACCTGGAGAAGCAAGGGGACTATAGTTTTTTCAGAGATTACTAAACATCAGTCTGTCAGTAGATTAAGAGATTAAGAGATTTTTTATTAACATTGCACCAGTAAACTAATACAACGTGATAATGTAAACACAGTCATCCAGAGGTCAGAGAATGTTAAGCTGCAGCAATTCAAAACACATGCATGTTCGTCAGCGCGGCCATCTCTCATCCATCCTGGATGAAGAGCAAAACAGATATGGAAAAAGGAAAAACACAGTAGGTATCATTTGTGATATTCAAAAAAAGAATTTATCAAAGATTGCCTGAGGACACTCCATGATAAAGTCCCAAAAACTCTATCAGCATAAGCACAATCACACGAGACATTGTTGCAGTTTTGACGACATGCAAGGAGATATGGAGTCTGTGAGTAACTTCAGAGAACACAGTTCAGCAGTTATTCAGCTGGGCGTTATCCGAGGCACGCACAGAGATCTCTGGGGGAGGGATGGGGGGAAGGTCAGCAGGGCACTTCAGCTCTCCGCTCCAGGAGAATAATTTCCAAACAGGCCTCTTTTCAAGGACGTGTGCAGAAACCAGATTAGATAGTCTTTTTGTTTATTCCAATCCAGACCACAGTGTACTTTCTCACTGCAGCCTTCCAAGTCCAGACGCTGTTTCAGGGCCAAAATTCCAAATCATATGAGGTTCCGTTCTATGAACCCCCATCCATGCCCTGTTGGGGCCCGGGCGGCTGTAAACGAGTTCCAAAGCGCCCAGGTCCGCGGTAGTCCACCGACGCACCCAACGTGCGATTGAGCTCATACAACAGCTGGGATGAGTTGCTCACGGCCCGGATCAGAGAATCATGCTGATCAGGGAGTTTCGCCAGCGCGCTGATAGCCGCCGAAGCTCTCCTCAGCTTCAGGTAGCAGACAGCTCCGCCGATGCCAAAAAACAGAGCAGCTGCTACTAATAGTCCAATAATCCACAAATCTTCCACGTCTTCGACAGTCAAGACGGTCAGACACATAGGCTGCCACTGTCCCCACGAATCCATCATGTATCCAGCCGCGTGTGTGTCAGAGGGGCAGACAGCTTCTCCTGGCACGGTCCGCTTCGTGGAAAAAATCTTATCTATTGAAGAAACAGCCCAATTTACTAATTCCATCGCAAATTGGTTCGAGTGAGCGCTGAAGTGTCAGACGAGACAAAAAGCAAGCAGGGAGGAGGAGAAACTTAGGGAAGGAAGGAGCAAAAAGATATGCGACAGAGTGAAGAAATATGTTAAAAATATATTTTTAGAAAAGTTACAGACTGCACTACAGAAACTGCAGATTGCACCTTTAAATGAGCTGTAACTTCCAGAACTTGTAAAGGCTGGGATAGACCTCAGCGTCCTGGCTGTACGCTGCTCTACGCGCGCATTCTGTGCGCACGCGTTCGCTGGTACAGCTCTGCTTTCTTTCTTTTTCTTTCTTTTTTTTAAATGCTCGCGTTTTCGCTCCAGATTCTTGTTGTAATTTGATCAGCTGCGCGCGAAGCAGGACAAACTTAGTCGCTGATTGGTCACTTGCTGACACGCCTACTGAAATGATTGACAGCTCAGTGGGACAAGCCGCTGGCTTCAGCTCCAGACGAGCAGCGGTTGGCTCTGCTGCTCCCGCTGCGGTCTTTCTAACTTTTATATGTTAATAAAAACTTCTAAGAAATAAAAACAGGGAGCGCTTTTCCTGCAGCCCACAGCCCACCAGGAAATATTTAAAACCTCCCGCAGCCAGGTAGGACCTGAATTCATTCATTTCAGTCATGGAATGAACGGAGGAAGAAGCGATTACTCGACTTTTGGAGAAAAAAAAAAGGCCCGATCAGCGATAAAGAAGATGAATTTAATACATTTGTGTCACATACAAAACAGTCCGGCCACGGCCAGTTTATTGTGAGACAACGCGCATCGCGTACGCGGTCGTAAAAATTGAGCTTTGCGCGTTCGTGCCCTGAGGGGCTACGCTTTTGCCTCTGCGTACGTACGTCGTACAGAGACGTACAGCCAGTACGCGCAGCTCTACTGGGGCCTTAACAAGGTGATCATCTGACCCTGAAGCTTGTTGGTGTTTCAGCTTCATCTGTTCCTGCAGGAATGATTCATTTCTCTGAATGATCTGTCTCTGATCACCTGCCTCTTGGTCCGTGGACCGACTGTGGAACTCAAGAGACAGTTGAGCTGCGCGTGTTTGTACCGACAGTTTAGAGCGGGGGAGACGCAGCACCGGCAGCTCAGAGCAGGGTGTGGGGAGGGAGAGACAGTTGAACTGTCTGTACCTGCAGTTTAGAGCTGGATGGAGATAAGCTGAGACGCGCGTTGTTTGTTTTTAGCATTTTAGCTAGCTAGTATTGTGCGTACCGGTAACTAATTAGCGTTACACCAGTACCGACAGGTGGAGGGGAGGTGTGCAGTTTGGTTTGGTTGTTCGAAGCACTCGGTTGTTAAGGGGGCGGGGCGCCCTGACGTATTACATCATGAAATTAGCATATCATGATATCATTTTTTTTTCCCGGGCAAGATTTTTTAAATAATAATAATAATAATCATGAATTCAATTTATACTGCACTTTTCATTAATAAAAATCAACAAACAAATAAAAATCAACTACACCTGAGACACACAGACTTTGTGTCTCAGGTGTGCGTAATGTGACACCTGTTTGTGTGTTGCAGGTGTGTGTGACGCCTGTTTACGTAAAAACAAGTGTCAGTGTCACACACACCTGAGACACAAACTTTGTGTGCTACAGGTGTGTGTAACTTGACACCTGTTTGTGTGTGTGTGTGTGATGCAGGTGTGCGTAACGTGACACCTGTTTGTGTGTTGCAGGTGTGTGTAACTTGACACCTGTTTGTGTGTTGCAGGTGTGCGTAACGTGACGGCTCTGGGGAACGTGATCTCGTGGCAGAAGGTCGATTACGACTTCAACTTCCATCAGATGGAGTTCACCTGCAACATCAACGTGCTCGTGGCGTCTGAGGGACGCTCGCTGCTGCCGGTGAGACAAGACTGAGTGATCCGGGCTGCAGGGGCCCCTCCCTCCTATAGAAAGCCCCACCCCCTGGGCGTGGCCAGGGTTGGGTTTCCACCAGTCTCTCTGGAGGCAGGAGGTGGTTTCCAGCTGCCGTTCAGACCCCGCCCCCTCCTCAGCTGGTGCGGCGCTCCACCGCCTGAGGAATGCGCCGCGTGCTGTTCGTGGCAGCGGCTCTGATGAGTTGCTGCGAGCGCCGCAGACATCCAGACTGTCGACTGTGAGGTCAAACGTGTCATGGTGCCTGAGCTCCTGTTGGACCTGAAGTTTTTCTGTCAGAACTAGGGATGCACCGATACCAGTATCGGGTATCGGTCCGATACCATGTGCGTTTACTCGTACTCATAAAAGGGCTCCGATACTACAGGACCCGATACCAGTTTCATTTCATTTCATTGACTATGTAAGAGTTCAAATGTAAAACATTTTATTTTTTTGTACAAGTTTGTCTAATGAAAATAAACAGTTTAAGTTAATTAGAATGATTAAAAAAAATATTAATTAGTACTTGTATCGGTAC
Source organism: Garcialebias charrua (assembly GCA_038048925.1). Classification (NCBI taxonomy): domain Eukaryota; kingdom Metazoa; phylum Chordata; class Actinopteri; order Cyprinodontiformes; family Rivulidae; genus Garcialebias; species Garcialebias charrua. Next base: position 33,957 of record JBBPBX010002461.1, read on the forward strand.
TTGGTATTGGTAAGTACTTGTACTTGTACTCGGTTTTCAAAAATCTGGTATCGGTGCATCCCTAGTCAGAACCCAAAGATCTGACCCGGTTCTGAGAAACAGCAGAATCCTGAGTCGTGTGAACTAAACCGGGTTCCAGCTGCAGAACCTGGAGGTGTTCTGCTCCGCTTTCTGAAAGGTCCAATCAGGTGGAGGTTCTGGACTCTGATTGGACCTTGGTTCTGTTCTTTCTGACCCGTTCTGTTGTAATCAGCTGCTGGGTTTGGTCCAGGCTTCAGCTGTTGGACTCCAGAACCCTTTGGTCTCCAGAGAAGTTCTGGTCCACTCAGTGACTGACAGGAGCCCGGACCATCAACCTCCACCCTCATGCTGACAGCTGGAGATGTTTGCTGCAGTGCATTCTGGGTAAACGCATGTCCTCTGGTCTTGTGGGTCCTTCAGATGAAACTACAAACCTCAGTGGTGCTGCCATGTTGTTCTTAGACAGGTCATGACCTTTGACCTGCTGACTGAGCCCTGCAGTCACTGCACGGTCTGACCTTCAGGGTGAATCTGCTGTGAAGATTGACAGCTGTATTTAAGCTTGTGAACAAACAAGTTTGGAAATGACCTTTGACCCTTCCCAGATGACTGAGCAGCAACAGCTGCTTCTCGGAGGTCACTGCTGATGTCTTTGCGTCCACGCCTCCAGAGCAGCTGGACCTCTGAGGTCCGGTGGAGACGGCGAGGCAGGGACCAGTTTAACACTTTGACGCAGGACGTGTCTCAGAGCGTCTGTCCTCTCTGTCCTCAGTCCGACTGTCACGTCCACCTCCAGCCTCAAGTGGCTCCGTTCACCGTGGAGCAGTACGTCAGCGCCATCCAGGCTCCGCAGGCCTCCTCGCTGCTCAACAGGTTCAGGATGTACCTGAGCGCCGCCCGCCTGCTGGACTACAGCATCCCGGACGACGTGACGAAGGTGAGACCCGGCGGTCCGGGGACGCCGTCCCACGTTCGTCCTCGTCAGCCGGACACGGGTTTTCTTTGAAGCTCTCGTCTTTGTGCCTCCTCAGTCGGTCGAAGATGACTTCGTTGACATGAGGAAGGACGACCCCCAGGGCGTTTCGGCCGAGGACCTCCACAGGTTGCTCGTCGTGGCGAGGTGAGCGGTCGCCCGCCCCTAAACCTGAATGTTAAGTTTTATTCAGCCTTTAAACGGGACAGTTCAGCCATTTTGAAGTGGGTTCCAGCGAAAGTTATAACAAGAAAAAAACTTTCTGCTGAAGAAGCTGAAACTGAGCTAAAGCTAAAAGAAGCAGAGCATTAGCTTAAAGTAGCAAAAGGAAAGTTGAAACCTGAAAGCAGCGAATGTTAAAAGTAGCTTAACTTTTTTTTTAAAGCTGCGTAAAAGATGTAGGTAACTGAACATTAGCTAAAAGTTTAAAGTTTAAATAGTAAAAGGTTATCTAAAAACTAAAATGTATAAAAAGACTTGACTGGAAGCTGCAAGTAGTTTAAATGTGCAGAACGTAAGCTAAGAACTAAACGTAGTGAAACTTTAGCTAAAAGCAGCAGAACAGTAGCTAAAGCAGTTTTCTAGAACAATTACAGGAGGTCCCCGACTTACGAGCGAGTTCCGTTCCTACGACTATCTTGTAACACGAAAATCTCGTACGTCGGAACACGAAACACGTGTTCTCGTAAGTCCGGATTTTCGGTCGTAAGTTAGAAAATTTATGCTAGCGCTACTACGAACACTCGTTTTTCAACACAAACGTACATACTAGTTCATAAACATGCTCAGAAACTTGTTTACAAACGGTTAGCTAACACACTTTAATCTAAAAACACATAAAAGTGCTGTATTTTCTGTATGTTCTTCACAAATTTACTGTTCGATAGTGAGCTCGTAAGAGCGCTTGTAAGTCGGGGACCCCCTGTATTTTGAAGAGATCTCTAATAAACTAAATATTTTGAGTCTGCTTATGCTGGTGTAAAAATTTGTTAAAGAACTAAAACCGTTCATGTCTGGTTGTAAAATTTTAAAGATTAGGAGTTTTAAGACTCCACTTCAGTTTTAGCTTGTTGGACGAAATCATCATCTGCCGCAGGTAAGATGTTCGTATCCTTTCCATAGACACTAGTTTTAAAACAGCTGACGTGCCAGAGCGTTTGTAGCTGCTGCCTTTTGTCCCAGCAGAGCCACCGTAGCGGCATCATGTTTTCACATCTTCTCTGAACCTTGAACGTTTTTGAAACATTTGATTAGTGGATAAACTTCACAATGCTACGTGTGACGCTCTAAACCGAGGCGAGTTGTTGTTGACGCAGTTTGTCCGCAGGTTGTTGTCTCTGAGCCTGGGACAGACGTCTCTGTCCCGGGACGTCTGGGCTCGAGCCAAACACCTGGAGACGCTGCGCAGGAGTCGGCTGGAGCTGCACAGCAGCGTCAACGGCAACGAGCCGTAGCTGCTGCTTCCCTTTCATTAAACATGTTTGTAATAAAAAGTTTTTCATGTAGTTCAGCTCAACTTTTTGTACATTAGATGCAACTTCTTAATTGTAATTTTCTATTAAAGTATTTTGCTGCAGACCAAAACTAATGAGTTCTTAATTTAACATTTTTTTATTCCAAAGGAGCTTCAAGACAACGTGTAAAATGCACTTTTTATTCAACACACCCAAAGGAGATAATAAATAGTATATTCTAGTATACAATACAATACACTGAAAACATATGGAGGAGAACATGACGACGACGTGAACGTCAGTGCTCGGAGGAAAAATGTGCTTTTACAGTGCAAATAAAAGTCCTAAAGAACGTCCTGACCCGGAGTCGTAACGAAAAGAAGGACCAGGAATGATGCAACGCTCCAGTGTGAACGAAAACTTAAAAACCACCGCCAACCAGAAAAATAAAAATTCTTACCTGCTGGTGGGTGAAGAAAACAAAAACAGGAAACAGCTGACCTTTATCTCTGGATATAAACACGACAACACTCAAGAACATGGTTCGTCATAATTTTCATTATTCTGCCCTGCAGGAGAACAGCGAGGGTCAATGGAGCGTCTGAACCTCGTTTCGTGAGGTTAAAGATAAAACCTGTACAATACAGCATCTAAACTCCTGCTCTACGGCAAGAGTCCCTAAATACCAGCAGCAGAGCGCAGGTTCTGACACGTACCGTCTAATTCCTGCTCGTTTCCACAAATAAATAAAAGCTCTGGAGTCTAAAGGAAACGAGACAAAACGTAACGACCCTGAACGGTTTCCGAGCGTTACACCAAACGTAACGGCAGAATTTTTAAAAAAGAAGATGTTCTATGAATACCTGACAATAGAAATAATCCACTTTAAGGCAAATACGCTTTCAGTTTGGGGGCGTGCGTGAAATAAAAGCGTTTGTGTTCCTCACAAACGGGGTGGGTTGCATATATGCTAACTATATGCTACACTGGTCAAACATGCAGTGCAGAACCAGCTTTGGATCAACTCAAATCCCAAATATAAAAACAACTGAAAAGTTCATGTCACCATAACTCCAGCGTGTGGTGCTGCACGTTCTTTACAATATACAACGCTCATAAAGGCAAAAAGCTGAAGGGAAGCGTTCCCAGGAAAACGTGAACGATACTGTACATATTGACAACGGGACACTGAAGGCGGCATCGCACCGGGCTGCGGCTGCTGGAGACTCAATGGCGAACGGCGTTCAAGGAGCCAGAAAATGTCTCAAAACTCAGGTCAGCAGTCGTCAGAGATCTGAACATGTTCAATAAGACTGACAACAAAAAGTGACTCATCTAGAAGTCGTCTCAAATTTGTGCAAAGTTTCTCTAAGGTAATTTCCGAATCTTCACAGGCAACTCAGGATCTTCACTTTGCTCTCCGGCTCGTCTCAAACTCTTCTCCAACTCAACAAAAAAAGGTTAGATCATCTGGACCGGTTTCTGTAAGTGAAGAAACGTTTCGTCCCCCATCCAGAGGACTTCCTCCTGTTTGAATCTCAGAAGTAGACTTAACATGTGCAAACAGAGCACAACCATCCGAAACCATCAGAACAGCAAACAACCGTACGAGGCCAGGTGGCCAACTTGCTACTCGCAGAGACAGCCTGAGGACAACCAAGGCCAAAGTGGTTCAGAAAAAAGTTTTTGTTAAAGAAACTGGTCCAGATGACATGATTTAACAATTTTTGTTTTCCACCTGGATGATTGAGCTCACAAAACGTTTTTCTGAACCACTTTGGCCTTGGTTGTCCTCAGGCCGTTTTGGCCACCTGGCCTCGTACGGTTGATTTCTGTTCACGATTATCGTTTTGAACAGATGGGTCCTTTTGCACATGTTAAAAGTCTACTGAGATTCCAACAGGTTGGCTTGAAACAGCAGTGAAGGCTACTTATGGGACAGATCTGGTTGGCAGGATGCAGACTGATGAAGTCCTCTGGATGGGAGACAAAACGTTTCTTCACTTAAAGAAACCGGTCCAGATGACACAATTTAACCATTTTGTTGTTGTCTACCTGGGTGATTGAGCCTACAAAACTTTCTTCTCCAACTTGTCTCAAACCCATCCAGAGATAATTAAATGTTGACACCTTCAAAGTTCTTACGTCAAAAACATCAGAAGCTACAGCCCCAAATGCCCAGATCCAAAAACCACAGATAATGATTTTTTTAATTGGAAAACCTGGTCCATATCATCCCGTCCTCTTTTCAGGTGAGCACCAGTCGGTTAAATTAACACGGTTGTTGGCAACAAAATAATGTGCGCGGCTTAGAGTACAGTTTTGTGACACGCATGCAAAAATAGTCTGTTTTATTCATTTATCTGACCACAGAAACTCTACCACGCTTGTCACAAACACTCATTAAGCCGTTTTCTTGCAATTTAAAGTCTCCAAACAGTCGCGGCCCAGTGAGATACCACCGTAACTGTTCTGACATGGTCCAGGTTTCCCAGACGACACCGATATTCCCTAAAATAACTACGTACGGCAAGTTGTCTGCAATACACACGCAACTGTCCTTTTGGTATCACGTAAAGGTATTTGGTCGGTTGTTACAGGAGTGCTGCATAAACGGGATGAAATAAAAATACATAATTAGCTATGAATGCTACACACGAGCACTGTGCATATTCAAGTTCCGACTAAAGACCGTGATGCGTTACACAAACAAAAAAAAACACTCTTTGGGAGTACTTTGAGGATGCAATACAAAATCTATATATTTTATAACTATATAATCTATCTCTTAGTTATCTGTTAAGCTTTTCCCAAAGAAATGCACCTATGGAGTGATTTACTTCAACAGTGAAGTATTTCTGGAGTGATTTAGGATTTGGGCGGATTGCTGAATCCCATGACGTGGAAATTACAGTTCCCCCGCACAAGAACCAAGTTCAACCTTTACCACTGATCTGAGTCGCATGCTTAAAGATATCTGTCCATTCGTGTTGTAAACCTGCTTTGTCCTGTTCAGGATCGTCATTCCACTACGATCGCACCAAAGTCCACGGAGAGGCACGTCTGAGCAGCAAACCCTGAAACTGAACGATCGGTGTGCGAGGTTGCGTGGCAAAAGGAAAACGAATCAGTGCTCTGAAAAACAGAAAAATCCACACCGATGTGCGTGTAAACGATTTGTCGTGATGGGTTCAGGGATCTGTCAGTTTTCTGCAAGAGTCTTTGTGAGAAGTAGAAAGGTTCATTTAAGGGCAAATCTAAGAGCGTGTGTTTGGCCTATGAATGACACTGTGCAAGCTTTCGCTGATGCTACCGTATAGAAAGTTCCTCGTTGATGTAGAACTACAAAATCCTGCTACAAGAGAAGAACTAGATCTGAATGATCCTCGTCTGGCACTGAGTAAACATTGCCTTCAGCTTGTTTTCTTGAGCCTCGTTGACGGTATCCGGCTCGGGGCTCTTCTGAACCTTTGCAACAGCGTAGTTGATGCCCTGGGTGAGCCCGGCCTGGGTAAGGCTGGCCACCTGGACCATGGAGCTCTTGATCTTGGCAAAAGGGGACGCCGCTCGGCTGCCGTTGCTGTCGGCAGGCGAAGGCCCGAGGCTGCCTTCCATCTGCGAGCCCAGACTCCTCTGGGAGCCTCCTGAGACTGTGGAACTGGGTTTCTGAACGGAGAGGAGGTTGGAACCAGAGGTAGAGGTTTGGATGTCCAGGTGGGAAGGCCTGGGGAGCTGAGGATCCTCATACGGACTCTGCAGCTCTGAGTTTGGCTGCTTGACCGAGTCCGCTGAGTTCTTTTGCACAGGCACTGCAGGGTTGAGTGGTGGGCGCTCACCGAACACCTCAACAGGTTTAGTCTGTGCGTCCTGGATAAACTGGTGGCAGTAGGCGTCGATGGGAGTCCCAAAGTCGATAAGAAGGGCTTCTTCTGCCACGGAGGCAGACCCCGGAGACGTGTCACTTATACGAGAAAAGCCTTCTTGCATTTCTCCGCAGCCAGTGACTCTGATAACTGAGGGAATATTTAATTCTGTGCTA
>JBBPBX010002461.1:44245-65188 GCA_038048925.1 Garcialebias charrua
AAGTAGCACTATGCTAACTGTAATGTGAAAGTGTCAAAATGTTACCTCCATGTAGCAACTAAAAGTGGCAAAATGTTAAGTTGAGTATTTAGAAAATATCTAAATTATATTAAAAGTCACCGTTCTGAATGAGCCGAACCTTTTGACAGCTGAAGGTTGAAAATGTTCAAAGTATGTAGTCGTTACGTGTCCAAATGAAGGAAAGCATAAAGAGAAACAGGATCTCTACAGTGTGATACTTGCCTCTCCAGCTTCTTCTCCACCACGAGCAGGTCGAGCCCCGTGGCCTGTTTAGTTATGCGCAGCATTTCGGCTATGCACTGTAGCATATCTGAAAACGTATCACGAAGCGTTAATAAGAACGTAAAAAAATATCCATATGTTGTTTTTTAAAAACGTCGTCCAACTTTTGCCGTCGTCCTCGGGGTTTCGTGTCGCTGCTCTCAGGGTGTGGAAGTACCCGCTCGTGTCTTCATTCCTGTAGTGCAGACGCATACAGCAGAACTTCGGCTTCCCAAACAGCGTAGGCTCCGGACCTGCACGTGGAAGCACCGACCTTAATCTTTTTTATTTTTATGATTCTTGCATGAATCATAACCGGTGAGGCTCTTGATAAAACATGAGACGTTCAGGAAGAGTCGATGACTGAGTTTACACGACGAACTGCTCACCGATTTCAACCTTTTCCAAACCTTCCAAGTTGAGGCGTTGGTACTGGTTGACTTTATCTGCCTCTTCGTCGTAGCTGTGACAGATAGACAACGGTAAACGATGAATCCATTAAAACAACAAACAACGGACGTCAAAGGGATGACTCACTAGGCGATGTAGTAAGCTTTGTCTGACAGGAGCAGCAGCACGTCCACGTCTCTGTTGGTGGCATCGATGAGGCTGGAGGGGAATGAAGAACTTTATTTTAAAGGAATGCATGTTGCCCGCTGCATTTTACACCATTTAAACTGCAGCACTCACAGGGTGTGTTGAGGTGAACTCTCAGCTACTACCACACCAAACTTCAGCTCAGAATCTGCAATACTGACTGACTTAACAGTTTTTGTGATTGCTATTGTTAATTAGCGGTGGCGGCCATCTTGAATCCGGTTCGTTCGAAAGCTAATGAGTTTTGGATGCACATCCTGAGATTACTTTGACAGCTTCATTAAAATTTGTCCCTTTTAATTTAATTAGTTTCAACAGTTGATGCCATTTTAAACGGAGCGCTCAGAATATGTGTTGGGGATCAGCCTCAGCTACTACCACACCAAAAATGAGCCCAATATCTGCACAACTGACTGATTTATAGTCAATTTTGTGTTCACTGGTGTTATTAGCTGTGGCAGCCATCTTGAATCAGTTCGACTCTGAAGGTCAGCGTGTTTTAGACGTGCATATTTTGCTAACAGACAAACCTACACACGAGCAGCTACATGATTTTATGAAGTTACTTCAAGTGGCGTCTCGATACTGATACCAGCCTCAAATACGGTACTCGTAGAAACACCCATTACTCTGGATGGATACATTTTTTATACTCTGTGATGTAATTTCCTCTTTCAATGCACAAACTAGAAAAAAAAAAAACGTAGTTTTGAGATGTTTAAATTTAAATAGAGGTGATGTTAAGACTGCAGACAGTCTGTTGTGTTCCAAATAAAACTGTGTAGTTTAAATACTAACACTTTAATCAGATGCAGTATGAGCGTGTACTCAAACTGAAGTACTTGTACTCAGTCTAGAAAAATCTAGGATAGAGACGCCCCAGTTGGTCCAGATCATCATCCAGCACTGACCTCATGTCGCAGTTGATGAGGGCCCACCCTCCGTGAAACGTCTCATCATCTGGCAGCAGCAGCTGCATGTAGGTCTGCAGCAGGAGGCCGACCTGCTCCTGAGCTCCTCTCTGGCTCTCCTCCTGCTCCGTCTCCTTACTGAAGATGGAGTAGAGGTCCTCAGTCACCGGTAAGCCCATCATGAGATCTGGGGGGGCAGAATGCAGCGGTTATTGTGAGCTGCCAGACCTGCAGACCAGGCTGTAACCCCGCCCCCCGTACCGATCACCGCCTGCCTGTAGGCGTCTCTGAAGCGGTTCAGATAGTAGCGGTTGGCAGAGTTCACTCCGTCCTTCATCACACCGGCCAGCTTCCTCTCTCCTGTTCGTGTGAAGTCTCCCTGAAGCAGAACAAACGTGAAGAATGAAACATCTCACGTCAACTTTAGTCCCTGCAGCTGCAGCGCAAAAACATCGAGAGTGAAGGTTTGACGACAGTTTTTAAAATCAGACGGATCAGAAGGTCCTTCAGCTTCACAACAACTGACCCCCAGGGTGGAAATAACCGCCTTACATTTTTAAAAAGACTATTTTTATGTTTTTTCCACAATAAAACGTTGTTTTTTAGAGCAATCTCAGGTTGAATTAAAAATATAAAATTTAAATGACTTCCTAAAACTTTACCTTCTCACAGGCCTTTAGCTTTAAAAAACCCACAATTTTTTAAATATAAAATAATAAAATTTGACAAATTTTTATTTTACAGTAGTCCCTCACCACTTCACAGTTCATTTATCGTGGACTCGCTCTATGGCGGTTTTTCAAAATAAGATTGGACATGACACACAATTGGCTGATCAGCGTGGGATTTTTATTTAAAATAAATTATTTGAAAAATATTTAGCACCTCCTGCACCTTTGTTCAGCCCATACTGCAGGATAAACTTCCTGCTGCAGCTGATCACCATGCAGAGGTGAGAAGTGGGCGTGGCCATGAGCGCTTGCAGGTGGCAAAGAGCAGAAGAGGCCGCGAGCTGAAATCACGACGTGTGCTCTTTTAGAGCTTTAGAGTTTTTAGAAACACTGTTTAGAATACTGCAAGAGTGTGGGAAGGGTTTAAAACTAAAATAAACTACTACTTACTACTTATACTACTACTCCTACTTCGCGGTTTTCCACTTATCGTTGGTCTTCAGGGTACGGGTCCCCCATGATAAATGAGGGACTACTGTATAGCAACAGAATTTATATTTAAAAAAAAAATTTAAACTTTAATACATCAAAAAATTGACCTTTTTATTTTATTTTTTATTCCAATCCAGAACTTTAACGAGTTGTTTGGTGGTTGAATATTGAGTTTTTTATTTATTTTTTTAATCTTTTGATTTTAATATTTTTTGTACTTGTTTTTCTAAAATCCCACAACATGCATGTGGCGCTACTGTTTTGTGCTAAGTTCATTACTCGTGCACAACACCAGCGTGTTTTTGCTCTTTACGTCCAAACTAAAACAGTGTTGTCGGACGAGGCGCGCCTCCTCCAGGTAAGTTTCAGCCTCAAGTTGTTTTTACAGAAATCATCAGATGTAAAAGAGAAGCTTCACTCAGGAATATAAGAATCTAAAGAAAAGTGATAGTCAAATAATTTTATGCTTTACTGAAAGTAATACTTTATTTTATGATAAATGTGGGGTCAAATGTTGCATTTATAATGGGATTTCAATGTCGTCAATTTCCCCCCAAACACTAGAGGGCGGTAACGTCATTGCGAGGTTACAGGAGCGTTTCAAAACGTGACAAAGTAAAATGTTTTGAAGAATCTTTAGGCTTCAAAAACGTGAACAAAAATAAATGGGTGTCTGTTTATTTCTCAAGACCTTCTGAGGGTTCAACTGGGAATATTTAGGATTAAAGATTAACTTTTTTATTTCGTTTCAGCGTTCTTGGAGTTGTTATATTAATGTTCTTTAAAACTTAAAAATAAAGTCATGTGTGTTATACATGACTCCTTGCATGGTCTGATAGCACCTCAAGTAGGGCTGGGCGATATGGAAAAAATCATATATCACGATATGGACTTTTTTATATCACGATAACGATATATATCACGATATATACAACACGATGTGCGTTTGTGTGTACAGGAAAAATTTGGAACAAAGTTTTTTTATTTTATTATTTTACTACAGATAGTTACAATTATAAGAATGTGAACAAAAAGAACAAGGAAATTTGGACCAAAGTTTTTTTATTTTTATTATTTTACTACAGATAGTTACAATTATAAGAATGTGAACAAAAAGAACAAGGAAATTTGGACCAAAGTAGAAACTAGATCTACCTAAGATCTACCTTAATTCAAGGAGTACGATTATGGAATGACTTAATGACAAATGACAAATGTTAAGGAAGCCAAATCATTCCTTGTATTTAAGAAACTGGTAAAAAATGAATTGCTAAAAAAATATAAATGAATCTAATTTAATGTGTGATATATGTGAATTGAAAATTGACTGAGTTATTTACTTATTTTGTTATTATAGAAAATATTGTTTGAACTGTTATTAGATGAATAAGGAGCAGATTTAATAAGATTTATTCTTCATCTGCTACCTTTCATTTTATTATTTTTTTCTATTATGAATACGTTAATTGTTGTATTTCATTTTATAAAATGAATAAACTAACAAACAAACAACTCCTTTTCTACTTTGGTCCAAATTTTTCCTGCAGGTGGCGGTAAAACAACAGCTGCTAATGAAACTCACGAAGAAGAAATCCGCTCTGAAGTTTGAGTAAACAAAGCAAGAAACAGAAAAGAGAAAACGTTGCGTTTGATTGCGGTTCTGTTGTGTCTCTGGTCTGTTTTGTATTGGTTAACTGGACCCGAGTTCGGACTCGGTTGGACTCTGGGTTCGTGTCCTCTGGACCCATTTTGTCTCCGAGTTTCAGCGGAGCGAAATAATGGAAGCTAACAAGGTGAGCTTCCCCCTCTTTTTGGTAAAAGTTATTCTTCTTGGGCTGCCTGTGCAGCTGTTTTCTCCTTGTTGAGATCTATGGTTGAGACACCGGCTTCATGCGCCTGCGTCTCTGTTGCTCTCGAGTTTAACCACGTAAAGCATGTGTCGCAAACCCGCGCGTGCGTCAAACATAAAGCCGCGCCGTCATCTCGCAAAACCACAATATGAAGCTTATTTGCGACAGTTATTTTTTTATTCTTATTTATCACGATAGAGACGATAGAAGGAAAGTAGCACGATAGACACGTTTCTATCGTCCCCACGATATACATCGTCATATCGCACAGCCCTAACCTCAAGTATGTTGAGAATGACTCTCAGCTACTACCACACTAAATTTAAACTACTAATCTGTAAAATCTGCCATCTTGAACCCTTTTTGATAGAAACTCTGATCCAGTCGATAATAAAAGACGATTTTACCTTGAGCGCTGCAGTTCCTGCGTACTGCTTGCTGATGGTGTCTCCGTTGTTGGCCCACATGACCTGATAAATCCTGTAGCACTTCAGAGGCAGCGGCTGCTCTGGAGGCATCACACCCAGCTTCTTCAGCTGCCGGAAGAAATCACTTTAATGTTAAAGGGCTCCCGCAGCCACCATTTGGCAGCCAATCGATTTTTGGCACAACACCGACCCACATTTCTGGGTTCGGCCCACGTTTTCGGGTTGTCAGCGGAGACGCATAATAGATGTGACGTATACGGCAAAGCGACGCATTTATGGATTTTTCCACTTTAATAGACAAATTTGGACTGATGCAACTTATAGGGCAGAGAGACTTATAGGGTGGAAAATACGGTAAATGCTTTTTTCCTGGTAACAGGGTTGGTTAAAAAAATAAATACAGGTAGTCCTCGACTTACGACGGAGTTCCGTTCCTACGTGCCGTCGTAACTTGAATTTCGACGTAACTCGGATCATACGTACATACTGCACCTTATACGTACAGTACTGTATTTTACCAAGCACTTAGCCTATCCTAACACAGTACCCTACATAATTATCAAAAAACACATACATTTGGAGCCATCATGAAGTGAAAAAAAAAAGAGTTAATTTCCTACTCTGGACTGGTGGTGAAGCTTTTTCCTCCGTTCCTCCTCTGTATTCTCCATTTGTTTCCATTCGTATACTTTTTTTATTTTTATAAATGAATACATGTACAGTACTGGACAGTCACCAAGCACTTAGCCTATCCTAACACAGTTTTTAAAGATGAAGGAATAAGTTGAATTGTCTCCCTTTCACATAAAGGGAGCAAGCTCCCTATGGAGCCTGCAGGGAGGAGGGAGACAATTCAACTGACTCCTTCATCTTTAAAAACTGTGTTAGGATAGGCTAAGTGCTTGGTGACTGTACAGTACTGTACATTTATCTATTTATAAATAAAAAACAATAAAAAATAAAAATACTGTATATACTGTATATTTTAATAAATGGATAAATGTACAGTACTGTACAGTCACCAAGCACTTAGCCTATGGCGCAACGTTTGTCACCTTTTTCATCCCTTCTGAGTTTGCAGGTATGATATTGAAATTTTTTATTTTGAAGCCGATTTACGCAGTTTCCGGCTGTTTCCGGTTTTGCTAGCTGCTGTAGCTACAGCTGCCCTGTACTCTCTAAAAAAGCTAAGTCTGGTCCTCTGGACATTCAAAAAACAAAAACTTGTTGGAGCAAGCTGGACAGGCAGCAGCTGTGGAAAAGTAGCTGTTTATGCACGGCGGTTTTACAACGTAAACGAATGGAGAATCCGGAGGAGAGAGGAGAAACGGAGGAAATGGCTTCACCAGCATTCCATCCATCCATCCATCCATCCATCCATCCATTTTCTTCCGCTTATCCGGGGTCGGGTCGCGGGGGTAGCAGCCTAAGTAGGGAGGCCCAGACTTCCCTCTCCCCAGCCACTTGGAGCAGCTCCTCTGGGGGAATCCCAAGGCGTTCCCAGGCCAGCCGAGAAACATAGTCCCTCCAGCGCGTCCTGGGTCTTCCTCTGGGTCTCCTCCCGGTGGGACATGCCCGGAACACCTCACCAGGGAGGCGTCCAGGAGGCATCCTAACCAGATGCCCGAGCCACCTCAACTGGCTCCTCTCGATGTGGAGAAGCAGCGGCTCTACTCCGAGTCCCTCCCGGATGACTGAGCTTCTCACCCTATCTCTAAGGGAGAGTCCAGCCACCCTGCGGAGAAAACTCATTTCAGCCGCTTGTATCCGAGATCTTGTTCTTTCGGTCATAACCCAAAGCTCATGACCATAGATGAGGGTGGGAACGTAGATCGATCGGTAAATTGAGAGCTTTGCCTTTTGACTCAGCTCTCTCTTCACCACGACAGACCGGTACAGCGCCCGCTTCACTGCGGACGCTGCACCTATCCGCCTATCGATCTCACGCTCCAGTTTTCCCTCATTCGTGAACAAGATCCCGAGATACTTAAACTCCTCCACTTGGGGCAGGACCTCCTCCCCGACCCGGAGAGGGCACGCTACCCTTTTCCGGCTCAAGACCATGGCCTCGGATTTGGAGGAACTGATCCTCATCCCGGCCGCATCGCATTCAGCTGCAAACCGCTCCAGTGAAAGCTGTAGATCACGAGCTGATGAAGCCAATAGGACCACATCATCTGCAAAAAACAGAGAAGCGATTCTAAGGCCACCAAAACGGATCCTCTCAACACCTTGGCTGCGCCTAGAAATTCTGTCCATAAAAGTTATAAACAGAATCGGTGACAAAGGGCAACCTTGGCGGAGTCCAACTCTCACCGGAAACGAGCCTGACTTACTGCCGGCAATGCGGACCAAGCTCTGACACCGGTCGTACAGGGACCTAACAGCCCATATCAATGGGCCTGGTACCCCATACTCCCGGAGTACCCGCCACAGAACCCCCCGAGGGACGCGGTCGAATGCCTTTTCCAAGTCTACAAAGCACATGTAAACTGGTTGGGCAAACTCCCACGCACCCTCCAGGACCCTGTTGAGGGTGTAGAGCTGGTCTAGTGTTCCACGACCAGGACGAAAACCACACTGCTCCTCCTGAATCCGAGGTTCGACTATCCGACGGACCCTCCTCTCCAGAACCCCTGAATAGACCTTACCAGGGAGGCTTAAGAGTGTGATCCCTCTATAGTTGGAACACACCCTACGGTCCCCCTTTTTGAATAGGGGAACCACCACCCCAGTCTGCCAATCCAAGGGAACTGCCCCCGATGTCCACGCGATATTGCAGAGTCGCGTAAGCCAACACAACCCCACAACATCCAGAGCCCTAAGGAACTCAGGACGAATCTCATCCACCCCCGGAGCCTTGCCACCGCGGAGCTTTTTAACCACCTCGGCGACCTCCGCACCAGAGATTGGAGAGCCCGATCCAAAGTCCCCAGGCTCCGCTTCCTCAGTGGAAGACGTGCCAGTAGGATTGAGGAGGTCTTCGAAGTATTCCGCCCACCGACTCACAACATCCCGAGTTGAGGTCAACAGCACGCCATCCCCACCATAAATGGTGTTGGTCGCGTACCGCTTTCCCCCCCTGAGACGCCGGATGGTGGACCAGAATCGCCTCGAAGCCGTACGGAAGTCATTCTCCATGGCCTCTCCGAACTCCTCCCACGCCCGAGTTTTTGCCTCAGCAACCACCCGAGCCGCATGCCGCTTGGACTGCCGGTACCTATCTGCTGCTTCCGGGGTCCCACAGGCCAAAAAGGCCCAATAGGACTCCTTCTTCAGCTTGACAGCATCCCTCACCGCCGGTGTCCACCACCGGGTTCGAGGGTTGCCACCACGACAGGCACCAACAACCTTGCGGCCACAACTCCGATAAGCTGCCTCGACAATAGAGGCGCGAAACATGGCCCACTCGGGCTCAATGTCCCCCGCCTCCCTCGGAACGTGTTCAAAGCTCTCCCGGAGGTGGGAGTTAAAGCTCCGTCTTACGGGAGACTCTGCCAGACGTTCCCAGCAGACCCTCACAATACGTTTGGGTCTGCCAGGTCTGACCGGCATCCTCCCCCACCATCGGAGCCAACTCACCACCAGGTAGTGGTCAGTTGACAGCTCCGCCCCTCTCTTCACCCGAGTGTCCAGGACATGCGGCCGCAGATCAGATGAGACGACAACAAAGTCGATCATTGAACTACGACCTAGGGTGTCCTGGTGCCAAGAGCACATATGGACACCCTTATGCCTGAACATGGTGTTCGTTATGGACAATCCATGACGAGCACAGAAGTCCAACAACAGAACACCACTCGGGTTCAGATCAGGGGGGCCGTTCCTCCCAACCACACCCCTCCAGGTCTCACTGTCATTGCCCACGTGAGCGTTGAAGTCCCCCAGCAGAACAAGGGAGTCCCCAGGAGGCGCACCCTCCAATACCCCCTCCAAGGACTCCAAAAAGGGTGGGTAATCTGCGCTGCCGTTCGGCGCATAGGCACAAACAACAGTCAGAGCCCGTCCCCCCACACGTAGGCGAAGGGAGGCTACCCTCTCGTTCACCGGGGTGAACCCCAACGTACAGGCACCGAGATGGGGGGCAACAAGTATGCCCACTCCTGCTCGGCGCCTCTCACCAGGGGCAACTCCAGAGTGGAAGAGTGTCCAACCCCTCTCAAGGAAACTGGTTCCAGAGCCAGAGCCATGCGTTGAGGTGAGTCCGACTATTTCTAGCCGGAACCTCTCAACCTCACACACTAGCTCAGGCTCCTTCCCCACCAGAGAGGTGACATTCCATGTCCCAATGGCCAGCTTCTGTAGCCGAGGATCAGACCGCCAGGGTCCCCGCCCTCGGCCACCACCCATTCCACAATGCACCCGACCCCTTTGGCCCCTCCCACAGGTGGTGAGCCTATGGGAAGGGGGACCCACGTCTCCTCTTCGGGCTGTGCCCGGCCGAGCTCCATGGGTGAAAGCCCGGCCACCAGGCGCTCGCCAACGTGCCCCTCCTCCGGGCCTGGCTCCAGAGTGGGGCCCCGGTGACCCGCGTCCGGGCGAGGGAACATTGTTTCCATTTATATTACTCATCATAAGGGGTCTTGTGGGCTGCGCTTTGTCTCGTCCCTCACCTAGGACCTGTCTGCCTTGGGTGACCCTACTAGGGGCATAAAGCCCCTGACAGCATAGCTCCTAGGATCATTGGGACACTCAAACCCCTCCACCACGGTAAGGTGGCAGCCCAGGGAGAGGACCAGCATTCCAGTGTAGGAAATTAACTCTTTTTTCACTTCATTATGGCTCCAAATGTATGTGTTTTTGATAATTATGTAGGGTACTGTGTTAGGATAGGCCAAGTGCTTGGTAAAATACAGTACTGTACGTATAAGAAAAAAACCAATG
Organism: Garcialebias charrua; assembly: GCA_038048925.1. NCBI lineage: Eukaryota > Metazoa > Chordata > Actinopteri > Cyprinodontiformes > Rivulidae > Garcialebias > Garcialebias charrua. The sequence goes on from JBBPBX010002461.1 coordinate 54,361, forward strand.
CAGATTTGTTCCTGTCTTTGATTTTATACGTCTTCCTTATAATGTTTTGCTAGTTTTTTGATACTTTGTTAAAAAAAAAAAAAAAAAAAAAATTTGTTTTTTTCTCTCTTTTGTTTTCTATTGTTTATTGTTTGTTTGTTTATTGTTTAAGGAAATTCTACCATTGCTGTTCATTGTTCTTTAGTTTTAGCAGGTCGCTTTTGTAAATGAGCCCATGAGGTTCAAAAGATTTACCTGACTAAATAAAGGTTGAATGAATGAATGAATAAGGTGCAGTATGTACGTATGTTCCAACTTACGTCGAAATTCGCTTTACGATGATGCGTAGGAACGGAACTCCATCGTAAGTCGAGGACTACCTGTACAGTAGTCTATCAGGAAAAGTTATTTATTGTAAACTTCATCATCCTCCTGCTCAGTGCTTGTGCTGTCCCCTTCATCACACAGCTGCCTTTCGGAACAGGGAGGGGAGGAGAGAATGGGGGTGGGTGGGAAGAAACGATGAGGGCAGATCTGCCGAAGTTTCACCCCCATCCCGTTTCACTGGTCCACTGTGACCTTTTCTGTAATTTCATTGGTCAGATTTTCTTTAACCTTTATTTATACAGCTAGTCTCGTTGAGTCATGAGGACCCACCCCCCATGAGAGACGTGTATTGGGCAGCTCTGTGAGCGCCCGGGTGTGACGAGGCTAAATGTTTTGGCGGCATGACACTCGTTAGCCGGTCAAAACAAAAAAAATCCATAAATTAGCCACAGCATTGTATAAGCCGCAGAGTTCAAAGCCTGTGAAAAAGGTAACAGCTTATAGTCCGGAAAGTACGGTAGTTGAAGAGTCAAACTCGTGGGAAAACTTGGCAATTTTTCAGCTGCAGTCTCCCTGAACTCTGAGTGTTTGCGACCTGCGATATGTTGAGAAACATCCAGGTAATAACTCGGCTGCTTGGCTGGGATCAGATCATACCAGGACGGATGTTTAGTGCCAGGTCTGAACAGGGTCTAACTCTCACCTGCTGTTCCAACACCACCCGAGCTATGGCAGCTTGAACCACGTTGGTCCGGTCGAGGCAGTCCATACAGTTGACCCTGAAGATCCCCTCCTGCTTGCAGATAACTCCGGCTTGGTCCACCCTGACAGAGTCCAAAACGTTTGTGTGAAAACTGAACGACTATCAGGAATATTAACGTGAACTCTGGGCCACTGAGGGTCCGTTACAAATGGCGAAAGACACTCACCAGGCCCACTTCATGTCAGTGATGATGTCAGAAATAGCATCGGTCAGAGTCTGCACATTCTCAAACTTCATACCTCGACTGAGAAAGAGGAAGAACAGCAAAGAGGAAGTGAAGGCGCCGTGGAGCAAAGCTCGTGGTGGTGGTGACTGCGCTTCTCTCACCAGTGCTCGTGGAAGTCAAACAAAACGTATGTGAGGTTTGGGTTGTTGTACAGCAGGACCTGCCTCAGAAACGCATCGCCGATGATCTTCTCCCGTCCGCTTTGATCCACCAAGTTAATGATGACCTGCGGTATGAGGCAACAAGTGAAGTTAGAGAAACCAAATTCATAAACAGTAAAAGAAAAAAAAATCTGTCCCTTTACACCATGTGCTAAATATCTTTAAAACAGATCGCACATGAAAAACACAACATTAAACTGTTTGGACTGAAATATTTGTCAACATGAAGACGTAACTGATCTCCTGTCACGACCTGGCTTTGGAACAAGCAAATGATAATAAACTGATCGATGCTGAAAGTATCAAATCTAATCAAAATAACTAAATGAAGCCAAATCACAGTTTTGTAAATCCAACAAACCTGTTTCTTGTAAAGTTTCAGCTGCTCTTCAAAGTGAGCAGCAAAGTATGACATGGTCTCCTTCTCTCCTGAAAAAACACAAATGATTTATTTTACTGATCAAGTTTATGTTTTTATTTTTAATCACAATTTGGAAAATTAAAGACCAGACTAAAATTATCTGATGTAAAATTACAGCATTATACAGTAGTTGTTTTGGTCAAATGGGGAAAGTGTTGAGGATGACTCTCAGGTACTACCACACCAAAGTTTAGCTTTAGCCGTTCACCTTGGGGTGCAGGTGATGTTTCTATTAAAAGTCAAAGTTTGATTTGTTTTTACAAATGGTAAATGGTAAATTAAAACAGATCATTAGTGATTAGCACGATAAATGTATTCAGGCAGATTTGAAGATCCAGAACAAAAACTAAAAGTTAAAGCTACAATCGGCTGTTTTAAGTCATCTCATCTAAAACCATCTAGGGGCGTTCCTGCAGGTAGCAGACCTTTACTGACCTTTCTCTAAGCGGGGTCGAGGGTTGTAGCGATACCCGGCCTGGCTCCAGAACACGGGCACAGAACCACGGGTCTGCACAAAGGACAGCGTGTGGCTGTGCACGTGGATCAGCTGCTCTGTCTCCACGTAGTTCGCCACATGGCCGTCTTTATCCACGCCCCTGCGTTTGTAGCGCATCCCTTGGAAGACGAGGAGGAAAACACAGAAGTATTCTGTAGATGGTTCTTCTCATCAATACATTCATCGTCTTTGAGGTCATCAAGTTATTTACGAAGAAGTTCCCACGGACCGGGCTGACTTCGGTTCTACCTGCGCGGTGGCGGCTCCGCCTGGAGATCAGTGCCACGGTGAAACGAGGATGGATGTCGTCGACGCAGGTGATCTCCTTTGGTGGGGTTTCTGGGCTGCTGCGCTCCTCATCGGACGTCTCGTTGTAGTTCACCACCAGTTCCTCCACCTGCACGAAGCCTTGGATGACCGGGATGAGCCAGGGGTTGGCCTCTGGGAGCTGCAGCAGCCAACAGGTCAAAACAAGAAAAAGGAGACCATTTATAAAAACGCAGACATGGAAGTAATTTAAGTTCACTTCAAAGGAGGCACGATGTTTGAAAAAAAAAAAAAAAGGTGCTCTATTTAAACAACATCACAGACTAAGGTCAAGTCCCTATTGACCTGTTAACCTTGACCCTTAGTGTTCCGCCTCTTTGAGTTGGTGTTCCGCCTCTCTGAGTTGGTGTTCCGCCTCTTTGAGTTGGTGTTCCGCCTCTTTGAGTTGGTGTTCCGCCTCTTTGAGTTGGTGTTCCGCCTCTTTGAGTTGGTGTTCCGCCTCTTTGAGTTGGTGTTCCGCCTCTTTGAGTTGGTGTTCCGCCTCTTTGAGTTGGTGTTCCGCCTCTTTGAGTTGGTGTTCCGCCTCTTTGAGTTGGTGTTCCGCCTCTTTGAGTTGGTGTTCCGCCTCTTTGAGTTGGTGTTCCGCCTCTTTGAGTTGGTGTTCCGCCTCTTTGAGTTGGTGTTCCGCCTCTTTGAGTTGGTGTTCCGCCTCTTTGAGTTGGTGTTCCGCCTCTTTGAGTTGGTGTTCCGCCTCTTTGAGTTGGTGTTCCGCCTCTTTGAGTTGGTGTTCCGCCTCTTTGAGTTGGTGTTCCGCCTCTTTGAGTTGGTGTTCCGCCTCTTTGAGTTGGTGTTCCGCCTCTTTGAGTTGGTGTTCCGCCTCTCTGAGTTGGTGTTCCGCCTCTTTGAGTTGGTGTTCCGCCTCTTTGAGTTGGTGTTCCGCCTCTTTGAGTTGGTGTTCCGCCTCTTTGAGTTGGTGTTCCTGTTCCGCCTCTTTGAGTTGGTGTTCCGCCTCTTTGAGTTGGTGTTCCGCCTCTTTGAGTTGGTGTTCCGCCTCTTTGAGTTGGTGTTCCGCCTCTTTGAGTTGGTGTTCCGCCTCTTTGAGTTGGTGTTCCGCCTCTTTGAGTTGGTGTTCCGCCTCTTTGAGTTGGTGTTCCGCCTCTTTGAGTTGGTGTTCCGCCTCTTTGAGTTGGTGTTCCGCCTCTTTGAGTTGGTGTTCCGCCTCTTTGAGTTGGTGTTCCGCCTCTTTGAGTTGGTGTTCCGCCTCTTTGAGTTGGTGTTCCGCCTCTTTGAGTTGGTGTTCCGCCTCTTTGAGTTGGTGTTCCGCCTCTTTGAGTTGGTGTTCCGCCTCTTTGAGTTGGTGTTCCGCCTCTTTGAGTTGGTGTTCCGCCTCTTTGAGTTGGTGTTCCGCCTCTTTGAGTTGGTGTTCCGCCTCTTTGAGTTGGTGTTCCGCCTCTTTGAGTTGGTGTTCCGCCTCTTTGAGTTGGTGTTCCGCCTCTTTGAGTTGGTGTTCCGCCTCTTTGAGTTGGTGTTCCGCCTCTTTGAGTTGGTGTTCCGCCTCTTTGAGTTGGTGTTCCGCCTCTTTGAGTTGGCGTTCCGCCTCTTTGAGTTGGCGTTCCGCCTCTTTGAGTTGGCGTTCCGCCTCTTTGAGTTGGCGTTCCGCCTCTTTGAGTTGGCGTTCCGCCTCTTTGAGTTGGCGTTCCGCCTCTTTGAGTTGGCGTTCCGCCTCTTTGAGTTGGCGTTCCGCCTCTTTGAGTTGGCGTTCCGCCTCTTTGAGTTGGCGTTCCGCCTCTTTGAGTTGGTGTTCCGCCTCTTTGAGTTGGTGTTCCGCCTCTTTGAGTTGGTGTTCCGCCTCTTTGAGTTGGTGTTCGCCTCTTTGAGTTGGTGTTTCGCCTCTTTGAGTTGGTGTTTCGCCTCTTTGAGTTGGTGTTTCGCCTCTTTGAGTTGGTGTTTCGCCTCTTTGAGTTGGTGTTTCGCCTCTTTGAGTTGGTGTTCGCCTCTTTGAGTTGGTGTTCTACCTCTTTGAGTTGGTGTTCCATCTCTTTGAGTTGGTGTTCCGCCTCTTTGAGTTGGTGTTCCGCCTCTTGAGTTGGTGTCCGCCTCTTTGAGTTAGCATTCTGCCTCATTGAGCGAGTGCTCTGCATCCTTTAGCTTTTAGCTAGTGTTTTATGTCTTCAGCATAAATCCAAACTTGTGCACCTAAACTCTTAGTTTTTTTTTTTTAAACCATTCCACCACCTTCAAAATACAGTTTGAAATAAATAATTTAGATAAATAATATTCATGTTGATGATGAGTGGATGTAAAGTTACCTGGAGGTCAATGAGGTCTTGGATCATGTGTTTGTTCCAGAAGAAACGATCATCCACCTGTTGTCAAAACAAACAGATAAAGTGAAGAATTTTTACAGAAAAAGACAAAAACAGGGCGAGGTCCGCCCCTTCCCCCACCTGCTTCCACAGAGGTAGGCCGGACTTATCAGAGTCTCCCTGACGCTGAACACTGTTTGTCAGGTCATAGGTCATGCTGTAGTAAAAGGAGTCCGAGTCCATGAAGATCTTGTACAGCTCTTCCAGCAGCCGCCTCTCCAAACGCTCCTTCTCTTTATTTTCTTTAACCTGCAAGGCAGGGGAATACTGGAATGGGATGTTGGGAAGAAAACAGCGTAAGAAGCCAAGAAATCCCCAAGAGCCTGGAAGCAAAGAGAAGTACGAAGACAGGAGGCGCAGAGCGTCAGACAACAGAAAGTGTAAAAAGATAATGAAGCACCTTCTTCTTGATGGGCACAGCCACGTTGGACTTGATCTGACTGAAAGTTTTCATCAAGAACTTCGAATCGTCAGGAGACTGGGCCAGCTTCTCTGGTTTGTCAATTCCAAAGTGATGCTTTTTACAAAGCTGTGAAGAAAATAAGAAAATGTCAAATTTAATACCGCTCTAATATTTAAAACAGGTTAACTTCAGGGATATCTTCTTCAATATTTATTAAAAGATTCCGTTTTCAGACCTAACATGTAAAACTATTCAGATAGAAACAAAAATTCATATTACTGTATAGAAAATTCATAACAGCCGTAACTTAATTACATTTAAATAAATTAATAAATGAATGACAAGCATCATCACAAGCACTCATTTACATTTCGCTCTGTTTCAGTAGCTCTTCACTTATTTCTTAGTAAAACTTTATCACGATCCATCACATCAGCTAAAAAGCAACCCTTTCCGTCAATAAAAATCTAAATGTTCGGCTACTAACATTTTACTTTGAAATAGGACAAAACTACAAAACAATACTGTAAATATAAACGCTCCTTGAGTTTGTTTAGTAATTATATAACATTTAAAAATCCAAATTAATTTCTTCCAGCAGGCTAGTTTGAGTCAATCCCCACCCCTCATTTTAAAATCCTTTCAAAATAAAATACCATGTTAAAAAAATAAAATAAAAAATGGCGGCCATGACGGTTGCTTTAATTCTTCAAAAGTTGCCCATCTTAGGAAGAATTGGAATACTCTAAAACCATCCCTGGTTAACAGCCATCTCACAATAATAACCAGCTGACGCTCGGAGTACGGGTTGGGGAGGACTCTCAGCTACCACACCATTAGTTAGTAAAATATCAGCAGATTTGACTGAGTTGTATCCATTTCAGTACTGGCTGCTGCTGATTAGCTGTGGTGTCCATCCTAAATCAGCTGACTCCAAAAGTAAATAAACTTGAGGTTCACTGAAATCCATACAGTGGTTATTCAGATATTTTGCTAACAAACAAATTGTTCCAATAGCTAAGTTTTTGATTTTTTTGTGATCACTCAGATTATGAGTCTCTGTAACACCACACCAAATTCTAATGTTTGTAATATTTACAGAGTGTGGCCATTTTATTTGGTCTGCTGAGGCTCATCTTAGATGAGTTGTAGATGCTCATCCAATGATTCTTTCCAAGAATGTTATTATTTTTGCTAAGGTAAAGACAAATACAGGTTAAAAAAAAAAAAAAAAAAAAACTGACTTTTGAAAATGAGTGATAATCTTTTGGAGCGGATAAAGTTGTATTAGTGGCCTAATTTGGCCCACAGACCTTCACTGACACAAGATTCAGAACAAAAGACTGGATACATCTGGTCCCGTTAATTTTAAAACAATGGCTCAATGAAGGAGTTTACTCACTACAGTGAACTACATATAAACAAACTAAACATTAATCTGTAGAAAATCTAAAACAGGACATGGTGGTTCTGTGGGTCAGGGTCTAAAATCTACTGATCCTCCTCTGAGGTTACTCACGTGGAAATATTCAGTTTCATCGTCCAAGAAGCTTCCCTGAAAAACCAAAACTTTAGGAAAATTCGACTTTCGTTGTCGTTTGTTGCTCCAGTTTTACTTTTCTGACATGAATCGTGCTCCGACTCACGACGGGTATTTGAGTTTATTAATAAACACATATTAGTCACAAGTTCTGGTAGAACCGAGACATTATTAATAGAGTTAGGAGGCGTTAATGTGATATTTAAAATGTGTGAAATGTGCCTACCTCCAGGTCCAGCTCCTGGGGCTCCTCGTCAGACAGGGGAATGACGGTGATTTTGGTGATTTTGTAAACCTTGTGGCCGCCCGGCGGTAAACGGCCCACCAGAGCTTTCTGACGGATTAAAACGAGACCGAGTGGAAGATCTGCAAGAGGACAAACAGGATGGAGGAGCTGCGTCATTCGTGTTAATTAGTCTCAAAGGTGTTGATTAAGCAGCTGCGCCCCAGTCACAAACTACAGATTTTATTAATGAGCTGCACGAGACGTCAAGGAAATAAATATTTATATCACCTCGTTTCATTTGGTGCACTAAATATGTATTTTATTGTGACGGGATATAAATTCAAGCCTTTCAGGTCGACACAAACAAAATCTGACTCATAACACGTTATTGCAAGATTTCATACTTTTCCTGACTCTAAATTCCTGATTTCACAGCTTATTTTTAACCGCTATAAAACATTTATAAATAATTTATGGCAGATGTTTCTATAGTGGTTTGTTTTTTTAATGTGAACTTTAAACAAACACAAAAAAAGTCTACTTTAGAAGAATTTGCATTTCTACAGGAAGCAGATTGAACACTGAGCTCCGAATAACTTCGCTAAACTGCAGCTGCAAGCTAAATGGTGCAAAACCTCAGCTAAGAGCTAAATGGTGCAAAACCTCAGCTAAGAGCTAAATGGTGCAAAACCTCAGCTAAGAGCTAAATGGTGCAAAACCATAGCTAAGAGCTAAATGAAGCAAAACTGCAGCTACAAGCTAAATGATGCAAAACCATAGCTAAGAGCTAAATGAAGCAAAACTGCAGCTACAAGCTAAATGATGCAAAACCATAGCTAAGAGCTAAATGAAGCAAAACTGCAGCTACAAGCTAAATGATGCAAAACCATAGCTAAGAGCTAAATGAAGCAAAACTGCAGCTGCAAGCTAAATTATGCAAATCTATAGCTAAGAGTTAAATTATGCAAAACTATAGCTAAGAGCTAAATGATGCAAAACCTCAGCTAAGAGCTAAATGGTGCAAAACCATAGCTAAGAGCTAAATGAAGCTAAACTTCAGCTGCAAGCAAAATGGTGCAAAACAATAGCTAAGAGCTAAATTAAGCAAAACTTCAGCTGCCAGCTAAATGGGGCAAAACAATAGCTAAAAGCTAAATGAAGCAAAACTGTAGCGATGAGCTAAATTATGCAAAACTGCAGCTGCAAGCTAAATGTTGCAAACCCTCAGCTAAGAGCTAAATGAAGCACAACATCAGCTGCAAGCTAAATGGTGCAAAACCTCAGCTAAGAGCTAAATGGTGCAAAACCTCAGCTAAGAGCTAAATGGTGCAAAACTTCAGCTAAGAGCTAAGTGGTGCAAAACAATAGTTAAGAGCTAAATGAAGCAAAACTTCAGCTGCAAGCTAAATAGTACAAAACTGCAGCTGCAAGCTAAATGAAGCAAAACTGCAGCGATGAGCTAAATTATGCAAAACTGCTGTTGCAAGCTAAATGTTGCAGACCCTCAGCTAAGAGCAAAATGAAGCAAAACTGCAGCTGCAAGATAAATGGTGCAAAACCTCAGCTAAGAGCTAAATGGTGCAAAACCTCAGCTAAGAGCTAAATGGTGCAAAACCTCAGCTAAGAGCTAAATGGTGCAAAACCTCAGCTAAGAGCTAAATGATGCAAAACCATAGCTAAGAGCTAAATGATGCAAAACCATAGGTAAGAGCTAAATGAAGCAAAACTGCAGCTATGAACTAAATTATGCAAAACGGCAGCTGTAAGCTAAATACATGTAGTGTAAAACCTCAGCAAAGAGCAAAATGAAGCAAAACCGCAGTTATGAGCTAAATGGAGCAAAATTGTAGCTTCATGCTAACGGAAGCAAAAACATAGTTACAAGCCAAATAATGCAAAAGCATAGCTACTACCGGTAAATGGTGCAAAAGCGTAGCTACAAGCTAAAAGGAGCTAAACTGTATCTTCAAGCTTAATGGGTCAACAGTACCGGTATTGTCATCAAGTAAATGGAGCAAAACCTTAGCTAAGATCTAAATGTACCAACAGCTAAGAGCTTAGTGCAGGCTAGCAAAAGTGTAGCTACAAGCTAAATGAAGCAAAAGTAGGACAAGAAGTCCTGGGAACTACTCAACTCAAACATGAATACTAGGCAGGAACCCCGTACATGTTTCTAACCTCATGAAACACAAAGAACCGAGCGTCCTGTTTACAAACGACGTCTGCCTCCAGCCGAATCGTGAACCCTCTGAACGCGCGCCGTTCTCCACCTACCTGCGTGAAGCTGGATTTTTCCGATGAGGCCTTCCACCAGACCCAGACAAACGGGGTTCCACGCCAGCAGCAGGTCCGTTGCTGAAACACATTTATGGAAATGATCTTCAGAGAGGCGTAGATAAAAAACCCAAACCTTTTCCAGACGGCGCCTTTCTGCCACCGCGCTGATGAAAACATGAAACTGATGAAAACATGAAACTGATGAAAACATGAAACTGATGAAAACATGAAACTGATGAAAACATGAAACTGATGAAAACATGACGAGATCTTGATAACACACACGGTCGTTCATTTCCTGGGACACGTTTTAAATTAAACAAGCACGTCTTGAAGGAATGCATATCGCCCGCTGCCTTCACTTTCACAGTTTGTGTTCATTTGTGTTGTGACCTTTAGCTGGACGTCTGTCAGCTAGCTGTGGCGGCCATCTCGAATCCAAAAGAGTCAAAGTTAATCAGCTGTAGGCGTCTTAAATGACAAAATACAAACGTGAAACGTGATTTATTTTTTATAAATGGTCACAAATACAAAATATTTAAATCAAAACAAAAGAAACATTTTGACAGCTATTATGGGTTTAATGTTTTCATTCAAATCCGTCCACTGCTTCCTGAGATGTGCTAACAGACAGAAATACAGTATACCTAATTACAATATCACCCGCCTACAAACAAAATTTAGCTAAATGGTAGCTACAAGCTAAATGGCCTAAAACCACAGCTACACTAAATATATCTAAACCATAACTGCAAGGTAAAGGAAGCTACCGGTAAACAGTAGCTACAAACTAAACAGGGCTAAACCATAGCTACAAGCTAAATAGTACTAAACAGCACTAAAGTGTAGCTATAAGCAAAATGTAGCTAAATTGCAGCTAAGAGATAAATGGACCAAAACCAAAGCTACAGTGAATATAGCTAAACCACAACTGCAAGGTAAAGAAGGCTAAACTTTAGCTACGAGCTAAACTGAGCTAAACCATAGTTACAAGCTAAATTGTGCTAAACAGCACTAAATTGTAGCTACAAGATAAATGCAGCAAAATCGTAGCTTAAAGTTAAATGGAGCAAAACTGTAGCCGCAATCAAAATGCAGCTAAAGTGCAGCTAGAAGCTAAAGGGTTCATATCCATATCTAAAAACTATGAGGCAAAACCATAGCCTAAAATAATCTTGCAATTCCACAATGGGCTATCTTTAAAGATGTCTGCTTCGGTAATTAGAGGACTTGGCTTGTGAGTCTGTTAGCATAATATCTCATGAACCAGTGGATTGAGTTTAATGAAGCTCAGAGTACGTATGTTTCTTTCAGCTGCTCCTTTTTTTCAGGGGTCACCACAGCGAGCGAACTCGCATGAAAGATTTGGCGGTTTG
>JBBPBX010002461.1:71462-90492 GCA_038048925.1 Garcialebias charrua
TAACAAAGACATTTGTTTTAAACATAAATCTATTTTCTTTAAAAATTGGTTTGACAGAGGAATAGTTCATGTACATCAGTTATTCAACAAAGACGGCAACACTTACTCTTACAGTGAATTTTTAACTACGTATAACTTTCCAGTACTACCAAAAGAATTTGCAATTGTCTTTGATGCAATTCCATCTGGTGTAAAAATGTTGATGTCAAATCCTGTACACAACAGCACGAACTATTTAACTGAAGAATTATTCATTGGTAACTCTGACCCTTTTTTAAGTGAAAAAACAAATAACAAATGTATTAGAGAATTAATAATTAGAGAATGTATTAGTAAACCTGCTTCTATATTCTTCTGGGATAATTTATTTAATGATATCTGTTGGAAAGATGTTTGGTTGTTACCTAGAAAATACTTTATAACTAATAAGATTCGAGAAGTGTCCCTAAAGATTCTGCATAAATGTTATCCTGTAAACTATATAATCTCCAAGTACCGTCCAAACGTAGACCCAATGTGTTCACTCTGCCACAGCTCTGAGGAGACCATCATCCATCTCTTCTGGGACTGTTCTCATACTCAGCTGTTCTGGAAAGACATTTTCATGTATGTAAATAGAAAGTTAGAAATTGACCTACCATTTGACGCTAAAATTATACTGTTTGGTTTCTTTTGTCCAAATATTTCAAGTGAGAAAGTTTTTGTTGTAAATTTAATACTACTCTTAGCCAAATTTTACATCCACAGTTGTAAATTCTCCTTGCTAAAACCTAGATTTATAGTGTTTTCTAATTATATTTCCTCTTACTTAGCTACTTTAAAGTACTGTACTAATGCCAAAGCTTTAAAAACTAAAACAATCTGTAACGAATTTCTGTTGTAAGCTGCCCAAGACACATTTTTGTTTTTGTTTATGTGCCTTTATTCTCTTTTGTGCTATGCATGCCTTAAGTCTCGAGCCATGATGTTTGACATTGTAAGTTTTTTTTGTACTTGTTTCTTTTATTTAAAAAAAAAAAAAAATTAAAAAAGAGGCTGACAAAAAGGACTTTACAGCATCGGGCAGAGCACATCCCCACAAGGACAGAAGGGAAGAAAAAGGAACAGAAACACATCAACACATCTCTGCAAACATGTCTTGATATCCCAACTGGGCTTTTGTCAAGTCAGCAAGGAAATCTGCTAAACACAATAATGAACAGAAAAAGTCTAACAGACGGAAAAACATTGTCATTCCTTATGTTGCTGGAGTCTCAGAGAATTTCAGAAGGATTTTCAACAAACACAACATCCCAGTACATTTCAAACCTAGCAGGACTCTCAGACAGAGGCTGGTCCACCCTAAGGACAGAACCCCCACACACAAACAGAGTGGTGTGGTTTATGCAGTCCAGTGCAGCGAAGACTGCTCAGACCGCTACATTGGAGAAACAGCCCATCCACAAAAGAATGTCCCAACACAGGAGAGCCACCACCTCTGGACAAAACTCAGCTGTTCACCTCCACCTCACGGACAAGGGACACTCATTTGAGGACCAGAATGTGCAAATTTTGGACCGAGAGCACAGATGGTTTGAGAGGGGTGTGAAGGAAGCTGTTTGTGTTAAGAGAGAAAAACCTTCTCTTAACAGAGGAGGAGGTCTGAGATTTCAGCTTTCCAAGACTTATAACTCAGTTTTGGAATTGATTCCGAAACGTTTTACACCGGATAGGAACAGAGGTGTCTTGTCTGTAAATTAGACTAACAAACTTCTTTGAGAAGCCTCTGTTGGTGGTTGGGAGGTGTTTTTTGTCAACAGTGTTGTGTCTTCTGTCAGAGACCTCAAGGGAACCCCCTACTGTTAAGGTGTGATCTGTCAATTTACATGTATGTGTTAGCTTGTGTAACATAGTTCATTCAACCTTTATTTAGTCAGTTAAAATGGTTCTGGTTAAATCCTGCTAAAACAGCACCATTTGCTGATAAAACTTTTTATTGCATTCACCTTAAAAAGAGCGGGGCATTATGGGTAATCCTCAGAGCCATGCGGATCACTGATGAGGTAACGTGTCTCTGCTATGTGATAAAGAAATATTATTTATAGAATATGTTTATGGTCTTAGTTTTTGTATATTATTGAAATATGCTTAATCTAGGTCACGCTAGTTCAGCTATTATATTGTTTTGTGTTTAAGAATGTTTAGTTTGTGAGGAAGTGTGGTGGGAATTCCCCCACGTGGTAACATTATGGCTACTCCTTGCAGGAGCTTGTTTATGCCAGAGACTGACCTTATCTTGATGCCCATTGTGTGAAATACAGGTATGTTTTACTAAATCTCTTGTAGCAGATGGTTAACATAAGGCTGAGTTTTATATAAACAGTTTTATATAAAGATACATTTCATTTGTTTTTGCATTGTTCTAAAATGCAAGGTTATGTAAACTAAAATATAAAAATGGCATCCAGTAAATAAAATGTCTGCATTTTATTTTATTTTTCAGGGCATTTTAGTTAATTGCTTTACTTTCTTTGAAACAGACACTATTTGGTTGTTCCTTTGTTGTAAACAAAATCCACTATACGATCACTTTTCAATTATTTTACTGTGGTTACTGCATTATGGGTAATCCTCAGAGCCATGAGGATCACTGATGAGGAGCTTGTTTATGCCAGAGACTGACCTTATCTTGATGCCCACTGTGTGAAATACAGATGGAGAAATAAAGAAACAACTGATGCCAACTTGAGCAGCTCCTTGTCTTCATTACCACACCAAGAGAAGCCACCAGATCCACATAGGTCACACTTGCGATTTACATATGATGGTGCGTGGTTCTGTTATAACTCCAAACTCTCACAGTTTGTTTCAGTGAATTGAAAAAGCCTCCTGGATAGGAGTCGAAACGTTTTCTGCAACAAATAAAGTCCCGTTGATCTTGTATTGAACGCCTTTTTGATTGTGTGTTCAATTAAAATAAAACACTTTAATTAAATAAAAAACTATGATTCATACTAATTTTCCAGGGATTAATTAACAAGTCCAGTCAAGCCATATCTCTGGAACTGCTCATACTGATATGATGGAAAATATAACCCCCACCCCCCAATACAGTGGGCTCTCACACTGGTTCATCTATAAATCCCTCTGTGGTCTGCTTCCTTCTTATGTCACGCCGTCAGTGCAATTACAACATGCGCTCTCAGGACATCATTAACTGCAGAGTTTGTTCCCTCAGTGCAAACTGAACTTGGCCAAAAGGCCTTTTCCTACTCATCTCCTGCACCTGGAACACCTGGCAACAGGAACTGAAGTTGTCCTCCTTCATTTCTTTATGGGGCTTCAAACATTTGACAATGTCAATGGAAAAATCAAGGCAGATATTATATTCTTGTTTTTAGTATTTCACCGTTTTACAGAACCCAGATTTATTGTTTCATACACTGCTCTTATTTTAACTAGATTTTTACTGTAGTTTATTGTTATTGTTGTCTGTACTTTATATGTTCGGTCTGAAACAGGTCCCTTTTAGCACTTTGAGATTTTTATTAATGAAAAGTGCATTATAAATTGAATTCATTTTTATTATTATTATTTTGTAAATGCATCCCCATGGCTCAATGAGACTAGCCTGTATAAATAAAAATTGAATGAATGTCCTGGGAGTATGGGGTACCAGGCCCTTTGATAAGGGCTGTTAGGTCCCTGTACGACCGGTGTCAGAGCTTGGTCCGCATTGCCGGCAGTAAGTCAGGCTCGTTTCCGGTGAGAGTTGGACTCCGCCAAGGTTGCCCTTTGTCACCGATTCTGTTCATAACTTTTATGGACAGAATTTCTAGGCGCAGCCAAGGTGTTGAGAGGATCCGTTTTGGTGACCTTAGAATCGCTTCTCTGTTTTTTGCAGATGATGTGGTCCTACTGGCTTCATCAGTTCGTGATCTACAGCTTTCACTGGAGCGGTTTGCAGCCGAGTGTGATGCGGCCGGGATGAGGATCAGTTCCTCCAAATCCGAGGCCATGGTCTTGAGCCGGAAAAGGGTAGCATGCCCTCTCCGGGTCGGGGAGGAGGTCCTGCCCCAAGTGGAGGAGTTTAAGTATCTCGGGATCTTGTTCACGAATGAGGGAAAACTGGAGCGTGAGATCGATAGGCGGATAGGTGCAGCGTCCGCAGTGAAGCGGGCGCTGTACCGGTCTGTCGTGGTGAAGAGAGAGCTGAGTCAAAAGGCAAAGCTCTCAATTTACCGATCGATCTACGTTCCCACCCTCATCTATGGTCATGAGCTTTGGGTTGTGACCGAAAGAACGAGATCTCGGATACAAGCGGCTGAAATGAGTTTTCTCCGCAGGGTGGCTGGACTCTCCCTTAGAGATAGGGTGAGAAGCTCAGTCATCCGGGAGGGACTCGGAGTAGAGCCGCTGCTTCTCCACATCGAGAGGAGCCAGTTGAGGTGGCTCGGGCATCTGGTTAGGATGCCTCCTGGACGCCTCCCTGGTGAGGTGTTCCGGGCATGTCCCACCGGGAGGAGACCCAGAGGAAGACCCAGGACACGCTGGAGGGACTATGTTTCTCGGCTGGCCTGGGAACGCCTTGGGATTCCCCCAGAGGAGCTGCTCCAAGTGGCTGGGGAGAGGGAAGTCTGGGCCTCCCTACTTAGGCTGCTACCCCCGCGACCCGCCCCCGGATAAGTGGAAATGGATGGATGAATGTCCCGGGGTCTCTTCCCAGTGGGACAGGCCCTGAAAACCTGTAAAGGGAGGTACCCAGATCAGACGAACCACCTCAACGGACTCATTTTGATGCAGAGGAGCAGAAGTTGTACTCCCCCGGGATGACGGAGCCCCCCCCCTCCTACAAATGAAGTCTGTTTGAGCCGCTTGGGTTCAGAATGTTGTTCAGTCCTGTCCAAACCTCAGAACCACAGGTGATTGTTAGAATGTAGACAGACCAGTCAATCCAAAGCTTTGCCTTTGGACGCAACTCTTTCTTCACTACGACTGACTGAAGCAACGCCCTCATTACTCAGGACGAGGATCAGATCCATGTGCTCCGTCCTGAGAACACGACGCAGACACGTCAACTCCTCAATTCTCATCATCTGATCCTGATGTCAGTTTTATTCATTAAGGTTGTTTAAATGTAAAATTATGACAAATATGTTTATCTGTTCCCTTCCAGTGAAGGACAAGAGTCCAAAAATGTCCCCAGTCCGGTCTCAGGTGGCCCCGGGACTGAAAAACCCCTTAAACCTGATCCGAGGCAGCTCAGGACATCCAGTAGAAAAAAAAACACGCTCCTCAACATAAAAGCATGTTTTTTTTTGGGTAGGAAACACGTTTACTACTTTATTCTTTAGTCATTTACGTCTCATTGAACACCAACATCCTCATAGATGGAATAGAAAAATTCGATTTTAAAATTATTTGCAAACTTTGTACATTTATGCTTCCCAGATTAAAGGCCACAATCAGCAATTTGTGACACGAGCTTTAGACAAATTACTACAAAAAGTGTTCCGGTTATCAGGAAAATAATCGTGAAAGCTGCTGCGCACGTTTTGATCCCACAGACTCTGTGAAGTCGTCTTTAAAGCTTCGAGGCCTTTATTGTGTTTAAATTATTACAGATTGTGACTTTGGTAGTTCAAGACATTCGGACCGTCTTAAAACAGAACTCGTGTTAGCAGCGATTACATTCACACCAAAGTACTTCATGATATAAAATACTAATACATACCATGATGGGGTAAACCGGTTTACAGACCAACATGAACACAAACTTGTTTCAATGAAGAACTTTAAAAGACGTGTTGCAGATTTTCCAGCATGATGATATATTTTCAGTGCAAACTGCCAAATAAAATCAGTAAAACAGCAAACAAACAAACAAAAACGCAGCATTTAGTAAACAGCTTCACCGGGTTTCAAGTGGGTCTGACTGGACAGGAGGGGCATACTGAGCAGGATCAACAAAGCTGGGCTTCCGTAAACCTGGATCAACAAAACCTACAACTCAACCACAAAACTACGGGTGCTACAACCGTAGCTGCAACGTTCCTTTAACTCTGCTTTAGTTTCTACACGTTTACATTAAAAAAAATTAACTTTCCCACACTTAAAATACACAAATCCAAATACACATACAGAAAAAAATTAAGTATTTTATTAAAAACTCTTGCTATATTTATCTAAAGTGAACAATTGAGGCGGAAGGTCCAAACAGGAAACAAGTTGCAGAAACGTTATAAATCAGAATGAACGAGCTGCTGCTCACGTCGGGTCAGAAATAACAGAAATAAACTTTCAGCTCCACATTCCTCTGCTCCACCGCTTCATTAATCAAATCACTTATCAAATATTAATTAGATCTACATCAGATCTGAACATGTGATTTTTTTTTTTTTTTACAGAAAAAACCAAGGCAGTTTTGAATTTACTGGCAGCAACAATCTGAAAAGTTGTTCCAGAGAAGACCCAAGTCTGTGAAGGACAAACATCTGGAGGAGCATTTTATTACTAGATGGGTTCTTTGGACACAGGAGGACTCGGTACAAAAAAAAAAAAAAAAAGACTAGTCGAAGTAAAGATGGGCTGAGGTTCAGCAATCTGTGTAAAACCAGTGGAAGTTTCAGAATAAAAGTTCCTGAATGAAAGACTTTTGTCTCCATCAGCTCTAATCCATCTCCACTGCACTAAAACCAGGTGTGGTTGTTCTGGGCTCAGGAACCCTTCCACAGATCAGCATCTGTAAACGGTTCACCCACAGATGCTGCTTAAAGCTCTATCAGACAAAGAAGAAGCCAGATGTGAACACCATCCAGAACCGCTGCCGTCTTCTCTGGACCAGAGCTGTTCTGAGATCAGACGGATTAAAACATCAAGTTCTGTTTGGAAACTACAAACACCAAGTCCACCAGACTGGTCTCAAAGTCTGCCTCTCTGATGGTATGGGGGTGCATTAGTGCCTCTGGCATGAGAAGCTTACACATCTGGAAAAACTCGGTGGATCAATGCAGAAAAGCATCTAAAAGGTTGTCAAAGATCAGGCCCCCATCCAGAACTGCTTAACAGCTGGAGTCCATCAGGCCTGAATGGGACAAAACCTCTAACATCTGGTCTCCTCAGGTCCTTCTAAACCTCTAACATCTGGTCTCCTCAGGTTCTTCTAAACCTCTAACATCTGGTCTCCTCAGGTCCTTCTAAACCTCTAACATCTGGTCTCCTCAGGTTCTTCTAAACCTCTAACATCTGGTCTCCTCAGGTCCTTCTAAACCTCTAACATCTGGTCTCCTCAGGTTCTTCTAAACCTCTAACATCTGGTCTCCTCAGGTCCTTCTAAACCTCTAACATCTGGTCTCCTCAGGTTCTTCTAAACCTCTAACATCTGGTCTCCTCAGGTCCTTCTAAACCTCTAACATCTGGTCTCCTCAGGTTCTTCTAAACCTCCAACATCTGGTCTCCTCAGGTCCTTCTAAACCTCTAACATCTGGTCTCCTCAGGTCCTCCTAAACCTCTAACATCTGGTCTCCTCAGGTCCTGTACATTTACAGACCGCTGTTGGAAACATGGACCTGGAACAACTTTAAACAGACGTGATGTTGCCGTTTATTCATTCATTTATTTATTGTATATCCCCACAGTTCCAGAATTGTGGTTGTGACATGAACTCTGTTCAGACAAATCCTAAAAAACAACCACGATCCGTCGTACTTTCATTAATTTGTCTTCTTGTGTTTTTAATCATTAATTCTTTTAACAGTGGAACTGCAGATGTTTGTCTCAATAAGAAATAAGGTTTGAGCCTATTCAAGTTTCCAAATGTATTTTTCCGACATTTCTGCTGCAAAAAATCATTTGACTCCATAAAAAAAGTTATTTGTAAGAATATGACTTTAGATGAGAATATTTAGCCAAGCATTCAATAAATATTCCTGAATAAAACTTTGGGATTAAACTTCACAACTAAAATCCAACATTTAACAGGTAAAGGTGTGACAGACTGATTAAATTTGACGTCAAAATATTTTTAAATCTTGTAGAAACCGTATAAATGTCGAAATCTGATTTTGTTTAATAAGAACACGTCACACTCATTAAACCAGAACCTTGAACTACGCCGGAGCGGACGAGGTTAGCCCGTGACCCGAACAGGCCTACACTGATCCTGTGCGGTTCTGAAAGTTCTTCAGCTCAACCCAACGGGCTGAACAGGACACTTCCTGTCGCCCTCAGCTGCTCAGACGCCGTTTGACTTTAAAGCCCCAAAGTTTGCACTAAAGCACTGAACAATGTGCAGACTGCATAAAGACAAGCTTCGTACGATATTCAGACAAAAGGCGACTACAAATAACACTTTTTATGAAAATACTTCTTTCATTTATGAATAAAGGCCTCTTCGAACTCGCCTGGCTCTCGTCCACGTCTTCCTCACGACTGTGCTCGTTTTGTAGACACATCGACAACATAGAAGGCAACAACAAAGGCTTGAACGATTTCACTGAGCGATCATCACGTGCTGAATGGACGTAGCAACACGTTTGTTTCATGCAACGTCCACAACAACTGCACGTGGAGGAGGAGGAGGAGCTCCTTCACTGACACGTACAGCAGCTAGTCCACCTCTCCTCTTCATCACCGACACGTACAGCAGCTAGTCCACCTCTCCTCTTCATCACTGACACGTACAGCAGCTAGTCCACCTCTCCTCTTCATCACGTCACTAGATCTCCTTCGCCATCTCAGCGTTCTCGTCGGTGATGATGCCGCTCTTCCTCTCCATCGTGGCGGGCTGCTCCTCCAGCTGCTCCAGATGTTCCAGGATGTTCTGCACGCGCCGGACTCCGTCCCGCCTCGCCTGCCGCACGTCGGCTCGGCCCTCGGGGTCGATGGAGTCCAGCGCCAGGAGCTCTTTGGTCAACAGCTCCTCCAGCAACAAGTACTTCTTATCGTTTTTCTTCCCCGTGAAGCTTTTCACCTCCTGCTCCAGTTTGGCCACCCGCTCCACGATCTGCTGCACTCTGGTCAGGCCCGGGTGGACCTGGGCCGCCTGCTCAGCCTCTGCAGGCGAGACCTCTGAGGGCGCCTCCTGGGGCTCTGGTTCTGGAGGTATCTGGACCATGAGGTCCGCCACGTGATGTGCTGGTTCTTGGGGCTCATGCTGCTGTGAAGGTTCCTGCTGGGGCGTCTGAGGCGGTGCCTGCTGAACCTGCTGTGGTGCTTGAAGCTTCTGGACCTCGGCCTCCGGCTGTGGTACCGGAGAAGTCGGCGCGTTCTCAGGTTTCTGCTGCACGCTCTGCTGCTCCATTTTCTGGGGCGACTCTCTAGAGATGACGCGCTGCGCAGCCTTAAAATAAAAACAAGATGTTACGAGCATGAAACTGACGGGAACATCAAACCCTCAGGGTAGAACCTCACTGAGCCGACTGCTGGAGACTACAGAACTCGTCGAGTTGAACTCAATTCTGAGTGTTTGGGACCAGGGGTTGAGAAACCAACTCTCAGAAATTATCGTTATCGAACAATACATTGTTCCCACACACTCCACCAGTATTGCGCAATATCGCTTTCCCACCATTTTTGTAGGCAAGCACGCCGTTTGTAAATGCTTCAAGTATTTAATCACATTTTGATACAATTTTAGCTTCATGCGTTTTTCCTCTGTTGTTTTTCTTAATGTATTTAACATAATCTATTTTAAGTGTGCTATACAGGTAGTCCCCGATTTACGAGCGAGATCCGTTACAACGAGGCGCTCGTAAACCGGAAATCTCGTAATTTGGAACGGCCGCCATTTCTCTCGTAAATCCGGAATTTCGCTCGTAAATTGGAACGGTTTTCGCTAGCGCGACTACAAACACTCTATTTTCATCCAAAAACTGCTTATGAGTGCATAAAAATGATCGGAAACGTGTGTCCATATGCTTAGCTAACTAACTGTGGTGAAAAAACACATGAAAACTCAGTATTTTTTTCGTTTTTTCCAAAAATTCGCAGCTCATAAGTCTGGAACCTCGCAGATCAGAGCGCTCGTAAATCGGGGACTACCTGTAGTAACTGGTTTTATGACAGGTAATATTTGTGTGCTACTGCCGTTCTTCACCCTGTCTCTCTTGAGAGAGTTTAGAGTCTCAGTCGGATCGAACTGGTTAAATAAAGTTTTTAACAAATTATTAACATGCTTCCTCCTAACAAAAAGAGCCCAGGCTCGATTCGAACCAGGACATTGTTACTGCGTTAGCACATAGCACAGCTGAGCTAACTAGCTACAGTAGAGACGAGCTAAATCACAAACAGAGCAGCTCCAGCACACACAGTTATACTCGGACATCGTTTAGCAAAATGACTTAATATATAATTTTTTTGTTTACTAGAATCAAAGTGATCAGAGCAGATTCTTGACGTTTTTGAAAGTGGATCCTTGCGGTTAAAGTTTCCTAGCCAGACTACGACATTGTGCAGTCAGCTCCTCCGTTTGAGATCCTTCACATTTCCTGATGTTTGGGATTAAATGAAAACTGCACTTTGTCGAATCTTCTGTCCGGCTGGACCATCTTCTATACCGACACGAAACAACTGTTGCATTTAAAGAAAAGAAAAAATCTACGAACTTAACTCATCCGTGTCTGCAGCTCCTGCCTGCCTGCAAAGATGGCGGTTAGCAACAAAGTGCTCGGATGTGAGGAGAACCATGCATTATCGTTTAATCTACAGGAGGTCGAAGGTCACGTGGCTTTCGGGAGAAGTTAAGTCATGTATAGTTGAACCTTTGCTCAAAGATCTGAACTCAGGAGAAATCAGACAAGACTCGTCTGCAGCAAAACTTTTTTTAAATTTTGCTACCACCTCATAGTGAACCCGGTCTCCCACCTTGTCTCATGAGATGAGTCTCGTTATAGTGATGGAAACTACAAACGGCTTGAGGTGATTCTGAGACGCCCGCAACAACTCCAGTAAGGACGTTTTGGAGGATCTCTAGTGAAAGCAGCTCATCCTCAGGTCTCCAGTGAGATACTACCCTGAACAGTGGAAACTACAATTACCTGTGGCCGTTCCCCCATCACCTGCGTCATAATGGGCGAATGACTCTGAACGTGGTGCTGGAGGTGAACGGGAGCAGCCTCACGATGCGGGGGAAACGTTGTTGGAGACGTCCGTTCTCTGGGGGGGTTGTTGGGCCACTCCTCCGTCTGATGGCGATGAAAAGGCTGCTGATTGTCTGCGTAGGGAACACGTTGGGCGTAAACGGAGGGGTTCAACTGAGGCTGTGTTGGGCCCCCTCCACCCTCGTGGATCACTGGGATAGAGATGTAACCGGGCTGGAGGCCGGCGCTACTGGACCGGGATAACTGCTGATGAGGGGCGGGGTAAACCTGGAAAACAGTAGAAATTTGACTTTAGCTCATTTGTGTCCAGTTTAAAAAAAGAAGCTCGTTTTATTAATAAAAACAATTATGATCAATCTCACTTCACATTCACAATTAATCTAATTTTAGCTAAAAATCCATACAAATCAACTGGATTATAAATATTTTTCTCTTGTCTACAGTACAGGTACACCAACTTTGGCGGCCATCTTGGATCAGGTTAACGCCGAAAGCTACTTGATTGTAATGTTCAGTGACAAACTATGAGTTTTATTAAAAGATGCTCTGCTACTTTTTACCTTTAGCCATCATTGTTCCTTTTCGGTAGAACAGTTTAGCTCGTTTCAGCATCTGTTTGGCTACTTTTAGCCAAAAACAAAGTTTTGTTCGATTTGCCAATTTAAACATTTTTGCTAATTTTAGCTATACATTTGCTAGTTTTAGCTCGTTTCCTGCTCATTTTAACTGCAACATCTCAGTTTCAGCTTCAGCACTTGGTGTTTGTGCAGAGTTTTCACAGATGGTGATTTCACTCGCCCACCTCGGTTGTTTGAGACACCGGCGATCCGACTTGGCCCGGCTCAGGAGAGCAGCTCTCAGAAGGTCCATGTAACGGCGATCTGGGTCGGTTGTGCTGGATACCAGACGCCTGAGGCGATGTCTGTCCATCTGTCCGGGCGTTCTGTGCCGTGATCGGCTGGATGTAGGAGTAACAGGGGTTCTGTTGCCTGACATCGGATCCCTCGTGGAGGATCGGGATGGGAATATAACCGGGTCGAAGGATGGGGTGCTTCATCTCTCTAACAAAGGACTTGCGAGTCTCTTGAGGACTGGGTTCTGTCGGCACACTGGGTCCGTTTGAGGAAACTTCTAGACTCTGAAAAAACAACAAAAAAGTAACGTTATGAAGAACCCAACAACCCTTTTTTCACTTCACAACAAATTAATCTTATCATAAACTCTACAAACCACATTCACCACAACATAAAAGTACTGTACAAAGCCAGAGTAAAACAGGGATTCATCTTTGATTGGCAACATTAGGGTGTGACAAAATAAAATAAACACTGGAATGGCCACTGATCGATGGCACTGGGTGATTTGTAGCCACCATCATGCTAGGTGCTGCATTATCACTCCATAAAGCTTAAAGGTCAAAAACTACACATTGTTTACACACTGAGGCCTCCGACACCGATGATAGGATGCCATGTTGGGAGAAACTAAAGATGCCATGTAGCACCTACCAAAATGGCGCCACAAATTCTCACCTCATTAGCAAAGACTGTGCTGTGGTTGGCCAACCCAGAGCATCTCTAGCATCCACACAGTATTGTGTTTTAACCTAAATCAAATATTTATACATTTTGTTATTCAGTTATGATTGTTTGAATAATTTTGAAAATTTTATTCTCATGTACTGTAAATGGATTTACAGCTCCTACCACTTGTGATTATTAAAAAATAGGATGTAGTGTAAGACGTGATGTTGGTAGAAGAGCCCGACCGATATCAGTAGGGCCAATATTCTAGGCTGATATGGACGTTTGAGGACATGTTGGTATCGGTGATCAATGGCCCATTATGCGCCACTATAAAAACTTCTAATTTTCACCCCTGAAAAGCTGGGAACCAGCAGTGTCCTTACCTGCACAAGGCGTCATTGTACAATGTATCCAGCAGAGGGTGCATGCGGACTACTTTCAGTCATGGCCGTTCACTTTAATTTTCATCTTTTCTTCCAGCACAGACTAGCAGGGAGCAACTAAATACTGCATAGCATATTTTGCTGAACTGCGCATGGTAAATTTATTGTAAATAATCTGTAAAATAAATAAATCAACAACAATAAAGTATCTTCAATCCTCCAACCTGCTTATCATTAGCTACGTGCCTCTCAAGTTAGCAAGCTAACGTTTAGATAACCTAGCATAGGCTATTGCCTTGTAAAACTTTATCCAGAACAATTAATCTAATTTAGCAGTAAAATATATCAGTGTTAGTAATGTTATCTTCGTTGTCCTCAATGAAATGCATTGTTTGTCTGAAATCTTTACTTCTCTGTAAAGAAAAAATAAGTTGCTGCAGTCAATACCAAGTAGGCCTCACCATGTGACTGTTCAAACAATGAACAGGGATTTTTTTTAAACATATTTTTGTAACACTTGATAATTTTAGGGTGAATAGTAAGTAGAGGATAGAAAATGTGAACGCATGTTCAGAAGACTGTTCAAAATTAGCTGTTTACTGTACAGGTATTCCCCGATTTACGAGCGAGATCCGTTACAACGAGGCGCTCGTAAACCGGAAATCTCGTAATTTGGAACGGTTGCCATGTCTCTCGTAAGTCCGAAATTTCGCTCGTAAATTGGAACGGTTTCGCTAGCGCGACTAAAAACACTCTATTTTCATCCAAAAACTGCTTATGAGTGCATAAAAATGATCGGAAACGTGTGTCCATATGCTTAGCTAACTAACTGTGGTGAAAAAACACATGAAAACTCAGTATTTTTTGCGTTTTTTCCAAAAATTCGCCAGCTCGTAAGTCTGGAACCTCGTAGATCAGAGCGCTCGTAATTCGGGGACTACCTGTATTGAGATTCTTGGGGATTGACAAAGCTAAAAAAAAAAAATAGCAGTCAGTATATCCCTCTACTCCTAATATCGGTACTGGCGATATTCCCTATCGGTCAGGCTCTAGTTTATAGATTTATGGTGGTTTGGTTAGATGTTATTAAATCCTGGAAGTACGACCCATTTTCAGGCGATGTCATCAAACTGGAAGTCAGTTATGGTGGAGGCATTGAAGGAGAAAAGCTTGTCAGCTAAGCTAGCTTCTGTTAAGAGATTAAAAAGATCTGAAGCTCTCGACCTTGACCTCTCTAAAAGGGATTTTAAACAACTGCTAATTTCATGGCAACATCCAACGCAGTCATGTTCCTGTTTTTAGTATTTTACACCACTTAATATTGTAGCCAAGTGCCCAAATGTATTCATAGCTATGATAGACTATATCAGTAGATACAAACAGTGGATAAAGAAGCAAATGCAAAAATGAAAACCATTTAGAGCATTTGTGTCAAACTCAAGGCCCGGGGGCCAAATGTGGCCCTTGTTGACATCCTATCTGGCCCTCAAGATGTTATTTTAAATGTAAAATACTTTTTATCACTTTAATTTTTTTCAGTAATCTTTGATTATGACATCAAAAGTGCAACAGAGATCAAATGAGACCAACTAAACTCTTGTTGAGAACCTGCAACCAAGAAGAGACGTTGGTTATCTAACTTGAGTTAATGTACAAAGTACCGGTAGATTCTGAAACTGACCCTTCGTTTGAAAAAAGGTTTTAATTTTGGTCCCATTTTGTAAGTGGGTTTGACAACCCTGATTTAGAGAATACTTGACAAAGAAATTAAAATTGGGTTTCTTTTTTAGAAATAGATCATGTCTAACTCTGAATGCTAGGAAACATCTTGTAACAGCTACATTGCTCCACTCCACTATGGTGCCATATTTACATGAACGCTCCTACAAGCACCCTGCAGATGTTGGATGCTGTATATCACGGTGCGCTAAGATTCATAACTGGCTGTAACTACCGTACGCACCACTGCACCCTGTATTCACTGGTCAATTGACACCAGTACATTTTCATATTTGAATAATTTCTTGGTCTGCTGCCTAAATCACCTCCTACATGCCAGTCAGTGCAGTTACAAAGTGTGCTCTCAAGACGTTACCTGCAGTGTACCCTCAATGTGGACTAAATTTGGAAAAAAGGCCTCTTCTTACTCCGCTCCTGTAATGTGGAACACCTTGCAAAAAGATCTGAAGTTGTCACATTGTTCATGGCAACAAAAAAAATCAAAAAGAATATCAATGCAAAAACATGTTCCCGTTTTTAGTTTTACCCTGTTTCATAATGTGGCTTGTTTTTAGTTTGTTTTACGACTACTTTTATTTACTTTTTATTTTATATGCTTTTTATGACTGTTATGAGGTACACACAATACACAGGTTTTGTGTGTACCTCATCTGTGTTCTTTGTCTAAAACTGGTCTCTCTTGTAAATATGTAATAAGCTGAAAAATTAAGCTAAATTGGGTTTCTCATTCAGAAATGGATCCTGTCTAACTCGGAATGCTACGAAACACCTTGTAACTTCAACTTCCCTCCATTGATTAGGTGACATTATCTAAATGAATGCTCCTACAAGCACCTGCAGATGTTGGATGCTGTCTAGCATGGAGCACCCTGCAGATGTTGGATGCTGTCTATCATGGTGCACTAAGATTCATAACTGGCTGTGATTATCGTACCCACCACTGCACCCAGTATTCACTGGTTAACTGGACATCATTAACTTAACAGACTCTTAACAGACTCTTCCACTGGTACATTTTCATCTTTAAATCACTTCTTGGTCTGCTGCCCTCATACATCTCCTCCTGTTTATTCCCTGCTGTTTATTCCCACTATATTAGGCTTAGTGTATTACTAGTTGATGTTTTTCTTAGTTAATTCTAGATGTTATTACTGTTTTTCTCTTTCATTTGTTGTTGGATGTAACTGGGACCTCGTGTACATAATCTCGTTTTCATCTCATGTACCACATGCGGTGCAAATGACAATAAAGACTCTCTGACTCTCTACATGTCTCTGTGTGAGTGCAGCTACAGCGTGCGCTCTCAGGACATGATTACCTGCAGTGTTCCGTCAGTGAGGACTGAACTTGGCAAAAGGACCTTCTCCTACTGCTTCCTGGAATATCTTGAAAAAAAGATCTGAAGCTCTCGACCCTGACCTCTCTGACTTTAAACATCTGTTAAGTTCCTGGCAAAAACCAATGCAGACAATTTTTTTACACCACCTTATAATCTAGGTGTTTTTTTTTCCTTACTTCTTTTCATGGCTATTTTGTTTTGATTTGTAAAATACATAATTGTATGCCTGTTTTGCGACAGTCTATTGTCGTTGTTGTCCACTATTGTCATTGCTCTTTGTGAAAGAAATCAGGTCTCTCTTGTAAATGAGTCCCCGAGGCTCAATGGGATTAAAATTTAAGTATGTGACTTGTTTTTTAAACATATTTCTTCACTCTGCCACTATCTCCTGATAGATTGATGTTAGACTAGCCTGGTTAAAACCAGACCCTTGTCCTTCACTTCGCTTTGCACTAGGGTCTGGGACTTCTCCCATAGACAACGATTTCTCCCATAGACAACGATTTCTCCGGTCAAGTGATCACTCCCTCCTCCCCCTCCTCCTCTCCCTCCGCTGTCGCTGCATATTCTGTGTTTATATGTTAATAAAACGTTTTTAAAAATAAAATAAAATCATGGATCGCTGGTCCAGCACACCAGAAGACCAGAAAATCTGATGGGACTTGGGCAGCAACGTAAAACCTGACTTTAATTCTCTCGTGACAAACTGAGGCATTTCCTCATGGCGGAGGGAGAGGAGGAGGGGAGGGAGGAGGGAGTGATCACTTGACTTTTGGCCAAAAAAACAAAAGAAAACTCCAGATAAGGGATTAAGAAGGGGAAATTTATATTTTTGTGTCACATATAAAACAGTCCTGCATCGCTTTGCATCGCTTTGAATGAGAACATGTGAATGCTCGCTGGCTGCGCTGGGACAGGTGGGGGCGTGGGTTAGGGGCCAAAAACTCCGCCCCTTCTGTTCTCTGATTGGTCCGGTCAAAAATCAGCCGGAGAAATCGTTGTCTATGGGAGAAGTCCCAGACCCTAGTGCGAAGCGAAGGACAAGGGTCTGGTTTTAACCAGGCTAATGAACTATAGTCCTCTGGCGTCTCCCGGTGGTAATAAAAGCATTTATAAAAACCAAAACGCCCCGCGGTTAACCAGCCAATAAAAACAGAGTTTATAACCAGCCAATAAAAACAGAGCTTCTAACTTCTCACGCTCCTAACCTACGCCACCGCCTGTCAGCCCGCAGCGAGCCCGCAGCGAGCCCGCAGCGAGCCCGCAGCGGCCGCGCAGGTTCTCGTTGAAATAATTGCAAAGCGATGCAAAACTGTTTTGTATGTGACACAAATGTATTAAATTCCCCTTCTTCATCCCTGCTCTGGACTTTTCTTTAGTTTTTTTGCCAAAAGTCAAGTGATCGCTTCATTCTCCGCTGAGTCATGACAGAACCATTCAGGAAATGAATGAATTTGTCACAAGCAAATTAAAATCGGGTTCAACGTGGCTGCCGAGGCTCTGCAGATTTGCTGGTGTTCTGGACTAGCCTGGCCCTCGCCATTCCTACGCAGCTCCGCTCAATTCTCAGTTCCCTTCACTGCTGGGTCTGGGACTTCTCCCATAGACAAGGATTTCTCCGGCTGATTTTTGACCGGACCAATCAGAGAACAGAAGGGACGGAGTTTTTGGCCCCTAACCCACGCCCCCACCTGTCCCAGTGCGCAGCCAGCGAGCATCCGCATGTTCTCATTCAAAGCGATGCAGGACTGTTTTATATGCGACACAAATGTATTAAATTCCCCTTCTTAATCCCTTATCTGGAGTTTTCTTTTGTTTTGTTGCCAAAAGTCAAGTGATCGCTCCCTCCTCCTCCCCCTCCGCTGAGTGCAAATGAATGAGGAAATGCCTCAGGTTGTCACGAGTTAATTAAACTAGGGTTTTACGTTGCTGCCCGAGTCCCTGCAGATTTTCTGGTCTTCTGGTGTGCTGGACCAGCGCTCCATGGTTTTATTTTATTTTTTTAGAATGTTTTATTCTACAAGACCCCACAAGACCCCTTATGATGAGTAATATAAATGGAAACAATGTTCCCTCGCCCGGACGCGGGTCACCGGGGCCCCACTCTGGAGCCAGGCCCGGAGGAGGGGCACGTTGGCGAGCGCCTGGTGGCCGGGCTTTCACCCATGGAGCTCGGCCGGGCACAGCCCGAAGAGGAGACGTGGGTCCCCCTTCCCATAGGCTCACCACCTGTGGGAGGGGCCAAAGGGGTCGGGTGCATTGTGGAATGGGTGGTGGCCGAGGGCGGGGACCCTGGCGGTCTGATCCTCGGCTACAGAAGCTGGCCATTGGGACATGGAATGTCACCTCTCTGGTGGGGAAGGAGCCTGAGCTAGTGTGTGAGGTTGAGAGGTTCCGGCTAGAAATAGTCGGACTCACCTCAACGCATGGCTCTGGCTCTGGAACCAGTTTCCTTGAGAGGGGTTGGACACTCTTCCACTCTGGAGTTGCCCCTGGTGAGAGGCGCCGAGCAGGAGTGGGCATACTTGTTGCCCCCCATCTTGGTGCCTGTACGTTGGGGTTCACCCCGGTGAACGAGAGGGTAGCCTCCCTTCGCCTACGTGTGGGGGGACGGGCTCTGACTGTTGTTTGTGCCTATGCGCCGAACGGCAGCGCAGATTACCCACCCTTTTTGGAGTCCTTGGAGGGGGTATTGGAGGGTGCGCCTCCTGGGGACTCCCTTGTTCTGCTGGGGGACTTCAACGCTCACGTGGGCAATGACAGTGAGACCTGGAGGGGTGTGGTTGGGAGGAACGGCCCCCCTGATCTGAACCCGAGTGGTGTTCTGTTGTTGGACTTCTGTGCTCGTCATGGATTGTCCATAACGAACACCATGTTCAGGCATAAGGGTGTCCATATGTGCTCTTGGCACCAGGACACCCTAGGTCGTAGTTCAATGATCGACTTTGTTGTCGTCTCATCTGA
>JBBPBX010002462.1:7908-69395 GCA_038048925.1 Garcialebias charrua
TTCAGACAAACAATGCATTTCATTGAGGACGACAAAGAAAACGTTATTAACTGAAACATTTGACCTCTGTTAGATTTATTGTTCTGGCTAAAGTTTTACAAAGCAATAGCCTATGTTATGCTATCTAAAAATTAGCTTGCTAACTTGAGAGGCACATAGCTAATGACAAACAGGGTGGAGGATTGAAGAGAATTCATTATTGTTGATTTTCTTTTCTTTTACAGATCAGTTCAAATTTGCTCTGTTCAGCAAAATACTCTACAAAGTATTGCTCGCTGCTTTGGCTGTGCTGAAAGTGAAACTTAAGTGAATGGCCATGACTTGAAAGTAGTCTTCATGCGCCCACTGCTGGATACATTGTACATTTACAGCTGGTTCCCAGCATTTTAGGGGTGAAAAGTAGAAGTGTTTATATTGGTGCATAATGGGACCATTTTCACGATACCAATATTTCCCCAAATGCCTACATCGGTCCAAAATATTGACCCTTCTGATATACAGTATTGGTAGGGGCCAGTACTCCAATACTTAGTACTGCCACTGGCTCTACAAAGTATACAGTAGATGTTGGAAATCAGTCTCAACTGCCACACTGGATTATAGGCCAACATCTGTAACATGGACAGAATTATAGTAACTTTTGTGTTTTTTAACATCAATTGACTGTAGCAGACATCATATATTTGGTTGATTAAAAAAAGGGGGTTATTCAGTTGTAGATGTGCATCCAATGATAACTTTTTGCAAGTTTCATTTGACTTTACCACTTTCCAGTGGTTCCTGAGCTATTTTGGTAAAAGACAGACACACAAACGCACATACACAGGGTAAAACATTACTGTTTGAATTTGTTTATAATTACCTTAATACACCTTTCAGTGGATGATTGAATGTATTAAAATCTCTTTGATGAAGCAAATGGCAGATTCACTGAAAAGTTGAACAACACTTCAGACTTTCAATAAAACCTCTTTTTTGAGCAAGACCCAAGAGTAATTTTTATACACCTGTGTTATTTGGGAGACGGATACATCTAAGAGATAAACACCACACTGCAGTTTTTGTTTATTCAGAGATTTGTGTTTGATATGCATTTGCTGCCAGGTAATGGCCAAGCAGTTGCCCTCACTATGTAACCAACCCTAAAAACTGAAACCACGAGTGATCAACAAGCAGTGTGACCCACTCTAAGATCAGGTTTCTTCTCAGAGCACGGCTCAACTGACCTCTGCTTTTTGATTTCACAACCCGCTTTTTCCGTTGTCGTGTTGTTGTTGTTCTGGAGACACATGTGGTGTAACATAATGCTGAGCATTGCCTAAAAGCCACAGACGTGGTGTTTATTATGCATCCCAGTCACCCTTTCTGTAGCAGCAGGATTTAAGACGACACGCGATCAGATACCCTCACTGTGCAGAGGATGACTCAGCGATCAAGATCTAATAGAAGCCTTTGTGGTGGTGGTAAAATGAGAAAACAGAGAGTCCTCCATATGGACAGATGTTAGAAACTTGCTTTTTTAAATCAAAGAACCCTGTTGATGTTAGAAACTTGCTTTTTTAAATCAAAGAACCCTGTTGATGCTGAACTAGAATATGATTTTTGTGTAGCTGCTAGTAAGTTAAGGAGAGTAAATCCTGTTTATATAGTTTACACTGCAAATTTATCCCTTCAAGGATTACTTTACATTGTTTTAACGTGCTTAAAATTAGCCATCTGTATTTAAATTATCAAATCAAATGCAGTAATCAAATTGTGCACTGGTTCCTGCTACATCCTTTTTCTGCGTACGTTGTACAGCTCCTGGTTAATGTTTTGGCAATAAAATGTGAATAGTTTTTCTGGTAAACTTGTGAGTGGAAAGGAAATATTGAAACTAAGGCTATAACACCAGAACTCCTCTGTTTCCTCAATTCAAAAGTGTCCACATTTGAGCAAAGAATAAGGTTTTGTTGACTTTAAGGTTAAGTTTCCAACGTTTAACAGGACTTACTCAACATCACGTGCACAAAACTAATAAAAACCAAGTAACTATAATAAAAACTCACATTTAAGAAGCATGGGAGACAAACATAGATCAGGTGATTCTCAGACTTGAGCCAGTGAGACTTTTTTAAATGCAGTGCATTTCAGGAACACCATGAAACTACTGTAATAAAACAAGAATATAAAGACTGACATGACCACTTAACCCATTAGGTTATTCTATGAGAATCTATGTTCATGATTAGTTATTTATCATTTTAAATATTAAATTTATTATTTTTAACTTCTTGATCCTAGCACTTTTATATTATTTATTTTATGAATGGATGGATGTTTTGGTTGGGAGGGGTTTCCTGGTTTTTTTCTCCTGGTTTTTTTTGCTGACGTCATCAGTTTGTTGACATGAAGACACGTTAAAAACAAGCGTTTATTCTCGCTGTGACCCACAAACTTATCTATTAAACATCACTAGCAACGCAAAGCAATGGCAACGCGAACACAATAACTTAAATCGTGAAAGGATCTTCGCGTTTACTTGGTTGAAATCGAGCGTTTTTTGCTGTGCGCGCGCCCCCGAGACAGCGGGCGCCAATTCTTTCGGGGGTACCTACCTCGACGCAACACCGCACCGCACAAGTCTCCTCCCCCTCCAGCTTCAGGATTTACCGCAGCCTGCTGCAGACAAATGAGAAAGTGGCGCGGAGCAGATGGTGCTGCACCTGCTGGGTCACTGTAACAACGTGTTGGACTTTCTGCAGTTTATTATTTATTTTATTATTATTATTGTTTACCACCACGCTCTTCTGTGTTCGTGGCGAAAATCGACACTCCTCTTTTTCAGGTCGTGATGCGCTTCGCTAACAAAACGTCACGTTACTTCAGTTTTTATTTTGTTCTAATTAATATTATTTTTTAAATTGTTTGGCGTTTGAATAACGTCACTCCGGAGCGATCTTCCCCGTTATCTCGTCAGCCCCACACCGGCTCCGGGGCAGCAGCGATGCCTCCCGGCGTGGTGACCGCCCCACGCAGCGCCTCGTCCGGCTGCTGCTGCGCCTGCTGCTGGGTCAAGACCACCAGACCCCACTTCACCGAGAACTCCGTGCTCTCCCAGGGCGAGATCTATCAGCTGTAAGAACCACTGTGTGTGTTTTAACTTCACTGAGACTCTAGCTCATATTCTCATTAATCTCACTTTCCAGTAAATAATCCCAGTGGGCTTGCATGACAAAGGGCTTGTGGTTTTTCCCATGACTAAAAAGAAAAGGATATGGCGCCACAGTTCCTTCCTCTTGCGTTAGAAATCTGTTTGCCAGATGCCTCACCTGCTCATGCACAGTTTTCATCATTTTGCTGTGCTTGAAATGCATCTGTAGAGGGCACAGGCGAGCAAAGGCACACCATGTACCCCAGACAGTTGTGCAGGATGTGGTTAATTTGTCATCTTAAAAAATGCTGATTGACACTTTTACATTTAACCAGTGAAACAGCTGAACTGCACATATTAATCCATCAACACTTGAATGAGACGTGGAGTTTCAGTCTGAATCTGTACAAACTCGGCTGTCAGATTTCCCTCTTTCACGTGCACGCAGCATTTTGCAACCTTGAAACAGATTCAGCATTTATTTATTTTTAAATGGCATGTGGCTTTTGTCATCGTGCTGTCAAGTGTTTTCTAATCCCTTTTAATCCCTGAATTGGCTTGAGGATGATGTGAAGGTGTTTTTCTTGTGAGGAATTTAACTTTGTGGTTAAATTATGTTTGGAGAGATTATGTTTAACTGACAAGGCTAAATAAATTGTGCTATAGAAGTTAGGACAGATTGTTGTTCATGTTTCTAGGCATTTCTCTATGTAAAAGGTTGTTAAAAGATCGTTTGAAGTGAGGTTTTGTAGGAAGATTATGGACATTTAATATCTTATATAGAGCTCTTTGAATGACCTGATTTTGTAGAAGTTGTTTAATTCTGACCTGACTTTTAAACTACAGTACTTAGTCCTAGAAGAGCTAAGACTACTGCAGATGGCTGTTGTCTTGAAAAAACTTTATGCACCTTCAAACCATAGTTTCACATTGTGTGGTTCTTTACATATACAGTACATCTGTGGTGAATGGTAAGCAAAAATGACAGCAGTAGCTAGATGTAGCATTTCTGGAGCTCTTTGTGCAGAAATTCATTATTCTGCTAGAACTGGACGGCTATACTTGCTTGAACCGCTTGAAATTAAATTTGCAGACTAGCTGTTAACTTGTCAATCTGGTCCAAATTAAACTTCCAAACTGAGGTTGTTCAAGGAGCTGTCTGCAACAAGCAAGATGACAACTATTCATAGCCTTTCCATAAATCTCTACTTTAAAATGCCTGAACTATTTGTCACGTCAGTAAAACGACTTCCTTATACCGGTAGTCATTTGTGTAATTACTGCTGTCTGTTCTGTCTTTATTTCTCTCCTCCTGTCTGCTTCCTCCTCAGCCTGTGTTCTTTATCATTGCCATCGTAATGGATGAGCAGTATGGAACTAGGTGCTTGTGGAAAAATCTGCTTTTCTCTTCATTGTAACATGAGTTTCACTTTAGTGTCAGGTGATTCCCAACAAGGACGTAGTTTGTTAAATACAAAGTGTTACCATTACAATAAACAGTAAGAAGTTCTAAATCACAGGAACACATGGAGCATTTTAAGTCCATTATATAACTCAATTGTTGACGGCGAGGTCGTGCCAAGGAGCTTAGCTCGAGTTGCCAAGTCCAAACTAGTTGTTCACGTTGGAGACAAAGAGATGAAGCCAAGGGACAAAGAACTTTAAGTCTGACAAAGTTCATTTGAAGTGAAATGGAGAGAGATCATTCTTTTCTCGTTTTAATTTTCTCTAAATCTGGTACGTCTTGTTATCTTCTAAACATATCAAGTTCAGCAAAACAAACTGGAAGTGTCGTGTTTTTATTATTTATTTATTTAAATTCATTTCAGATTTAAAAAAAACACAAGAAAACTATTTACAACACCACGTAAATAAAAACATAAACAATACATGAAATGAAAGGAAGCAGAAGAAGAAAAAATCTTATATCTGCCCCTTCTTTAACAAAATTAACTCAAACAATTAATTCAAACAACAATACTGTAATCCACAAAAAACATAACACAATAAATAACTCATCATATTTTACCATATACTGTACGTATAGTAATTTGGATATAAACCAATTTATCTATATTTTTCAGAAATTTAGTTTTAATCATTTTCTTAAACAAAGACATTGATTTAGCAACTTTAATATCATTTTCTAAACCATTCCATAGACCTATTCAATGAATTAAAGTAGACCTACTCTTTAAACTAGTTCTATGCTGTGGCATAACAAAAATATCTGTACTCTTAAGATTGTAAGTACTTTTTCTTTTTACAAAAAGTGTTTGGATATTTGAGGGTAATGTGAAGTTCTGAGCTTTGTACAATATTAAAAGAATATTATAGTCAACCAAATCATAACATTTCAGCAATTTCAATTTGCAAAACAAAACATTTGATGGATGGTAGTAATGTTTTCTTGTAATAATTCATACAGCTCTTTTCTGTAAAGTAAAAATAGGCTTAGTTACAGTTTTACACACTGTACCCCAAACATCCACACAGTAAATGCGTTTAAAATGTGTTTTTGGTTAATGTGTCTAAAGTTAGTTAAGCTTCTCTATACTGTATTGCTGTGTGCTGTAAGGTTTGTTTAAGATATCACGTTTGTTTTCTAACTTAACATGACATCAAACCTTTTAGAAACGCAGCCCACATTTCTAAAATTTACCAGAAACTGTTAAACACTCATTTATGCTTTGATTTTGTCGATGCAGATGGTGAATGAAAAAAATTAATGACTGGTATGGCCTTGTAGAAAATTATGAAATCCGGTAATTGAAAAATGAAAATAGTTTAAGGTACCGTTTTATAATATTGTCCAAAAAGTGATTCCAAGAAAAAATGTTTGCGTTGTGTAATAAAACAAGAACTATAGATGGTTTCTTTGCTCTGACCAAAATGGATTAAACAACCTTCTCTCCTGCCACCGCACACAATGAAGCAATGTTGTGACCAAATTCTCCTTCAGAAACGAGCGATGTGATTAGCAGATTAAAAAAAAAAAGAAGTAAATCCTCAGTAAAGTCAGCTGAAGCTGTGAAGAGGTGCCTGTGTGGTTGGTTGTGGCTCATTTGAACGTTTCTCTCTACCTGCAGCATCAGTGAAAGTTTCCTGACAGTTAGAGGAGCTGCTCTCTTCTTACCTCGAGGAAATGGCTCATCCCCTTTGGCTGCTTCTCACTTCTCCCAGCTGCGGAGTAAACATGCAGGTGAGGGGAAAGCTGCCTGAGGACTGCATGCTTTACGTGTTGGGGTTTATAAAGCGGCACCATTCGTCTGATCGCATTTGTCTTCCTGACAGGAGACATCCAGCAGCATCTGCAGACCATGTTCACTCTGCTCAGACCAGAGGACAACATCAAGCTGGTGGGCACACGAAACCGATCGAAAACACAAACCGCGTTGCGATTGTCAACGAGCTGCGGAGTCATCGGCTTGTTTTGTTTTTCCTGCTCCAGGCGGTTCGTTTGGAAAGCTCCCACGTTCCGGCGACCCGCTACATGGTGGTGGTCTCCACCGTCGGCCGTCAGGACACAGAGGAGAGCGTGGTGCTGGGCTTGGACTTCAGTCCCGTAGATGGGTGAGGCAGCGATGCCCCACATCTGTATGTCCATAACTTAACTATGCATAACTGTTTATTCGGTAATTTTATTTATTGCTTGCAGCTCGTGTTCTGTTGGGATGGTGTTACCTTTATGGAGTGACACCTTAATACACCTGGACGGCGATGGGTAAGAGCAACACTTCAGCAGCAGAGAACACGCCAAGCTAGCAAATATTTCTAATATTATTTTTTTATTCTACTTTTCCTGTTTTTTTTTTTTTAATGCTCTTAGGGGATTCAGCGTGTCAACCGATAACAGAGTTCATGTTTTCAAACCTGTTTCTGTTCAAGCCATGTGGTGAGTCACTGCGTAATTTGCATATTTATGTATTTTTCTATTTACAAGTGTGCAGCTCATCTTATTTATGTTATTTAAAACCATCTTCCTGTCACCACTGATGGATCTTTCTTTATTTTCTTACATATTTACTTACGTATTTGCTTGTTTATTCATTCATTCATTCCTGGGGGAAATTTGAGGCAACCAATGCATGTTCTAATTATACTGAAAAAAATACATATGACATGATCAAAAGAAGCAGAACACACAAATTTGGAAAAAGTCAATATGCACAAGATGGTAGAGAGTACTACATTCATGATTAACCTATATATATATGTATACATGCATACATATAAATGTATATACATATGCATATGTACATATAATTCAGTTTTTAAACTTGTATTCTCTCTGAATTGATTGACAGGTCGGCCTTACAGTCGCTCCATAAAGCTTGCGAGGTGGCTCGCTGTCACAACTATTTCCCAGGCAGCTTGTTCCTCACCTGGGTCAGCTACTATCAGAGCCGGGTGTCGTCCGACCAGGCCCGCATCAACGAGTGGAACGCCATGCAGGATGTGCAGTCGCACCGAGCCGACTCACCTGTGCTCTTCTCTGACGTGTAAATATCATTAAGCTTGACGGATTTAATAAAATCATTAAACATTTACAAATTTAGAAATTTTGCCTTCGGTGTTTTTACGTCGTGATGTTTCTGCAGACCTACAGAGAGAGAGAGGACCGAGCGCCAGATTAAAACCAGCTTGAGGGAAATCATGACGCAGAAAGATCTGGAGAATGTCACCTGCAAAGAGGTGAGCTTGTTTGGATTGCTTCGATTTGTGCACGAAAATCAACGTTTGCTGTAGTCGTCAGTTTTTAACTGAAAAAGGCAGCAAAATCTTCATGTTTTAATTTTGAAGCTGTGTGTTTTGTTTTCCCTGTCTGGATGTCTTGAAGATCCGAACAGAGCTGGAAATGCACATGACATGCAACCTGAGAGAGTTTAAGGAGTTCATCGACAACGAGATGATTATCATTCTCGGCCAAATGGACAGTCCTACAGAGATCTTTGATCACGTCTTCTTGGTAATTTGTTAAAGAATGTTTCTGGGACACCTCACTTTAACACTAAAGAGTAAAAACCATCAGGTTGTTGCGCTTGAAAGACTCATTACGATGTTTTCAAGCACTTGAAAATCTACAGCCTTGTGTTGTTTTAACACAATGTGCCCAATTTAAAGGTGCTTTGTCTTGTTTGGTTTGGGGTGTGCACTTTATGTCAGGCATGCTTTGCCACTGGATTTAAAAATGATGAAAAGCTCAGTGGACAAGTCTGAGGATTGCTTTTATTTCCCACAGGGGTCTGAGTGGAATGCATCCAATTTGGAGGAGCTGCAGAAGAGCGGGTAAGGAAAGGCAAAAACAACAGAACCCACTGTGCTGGACACTGCAGGAGAGTCAGGACATAGACATCCTCTGAGGAGATTATTATCCTAAAATAAAGTCTTCTACTAACCTTCGTCTCTTTCAGAGTTCAGTACATCCTGAATGTAACGAGGGAGATTGATAACTTCTTTCCTGGTGTGTTCGAGTACCACAACATCCGTGTTTATGACGAGGAGGCCACTGACCTGCTGGCCTATTGGAACGACACCTATAAGTTCATATCTAGAGCAAAGTGAGTCTCGCAAAACTCAGATTGTCATATCTAAGCATTTGTTTTTGCCGTAGAGTTGGAATTCACTCGTCTCATTGCTGTGATCACTTTGCATCATTGTTTATAGAATAAACTGATCTCTTTACACAACTGGATTTTAAGTGCCTCGACACTGTGGGAGCAGCTTATTTAAGAAGCCAAATGAGAAAGAAGAGTCAAGCAGACTGGAGAAGGCTCGCAACAAATCTAAAAGTTAAACTGGACAATCCACTGCAGCTGCAGATTTACATAAAGAAGAATATATATTGCATTATTAGTTTTGTACTATAACATTGATTACATTTTTGTTCACAACACAAGTCAACTATTTCTTGTAATTATAGTATCTTTTTAAGGATTTCTTTGGAATTCTTTCTGTTTCTATTCTTGACAGTACGGTAATAGGATGATAATTATTGCTTTTCTTTGTGTCTACACCAGGAAATCGGGGTCCAAGTGCCTGGTGCACTGTAAGATGGGAATAAGTCGCTCTGCAGCCACAGTCATTGCCTATGCCATGAAGGAGTTCGGCTGGGATCTGAAAAAGGCCTTCGATCACGTCAAGGAGCGTCGAACCGTGACCAAACCCAACCCTTCTTTCATGAGGCAGCTGGAGGAGTATCACGGTATTCTGCTGGCCAGGTACACACTAATACTCAAGGATGGCAGTACATTTTGATACTAAATATTATGGAACACTTAATAAAAAGAACGTGCTTGAGGAAACACACAATCTGTGCTTGGCTTGTTCAGAAGAACAAGATTTATACTCCCTGTTGAACATTTAGGAGTTTGATTTTAGTTATGAGGAAATTAAACTGAAATATAGAAAAAAAATGTTTCTAAACTCTTTTCAGCCTCTTGTATGCTAAAAGATGAAAATCTGAATTTCCACCTAATCAAGTCTTCAGTTTAAAGTTTCAGCCATCAGCTTTAAACTTTAGTTATTGACTTGAAACTCACAAACGCTCCTTGATATTATTCTTTTCTCTCTTCACTGCTCAGTTTACTGAAATGTTATTTGTTCTACATTTTGTGTGTATGCTGTGGGGTTTTCTGTTTTCTGGAGCAAACTTATTTAAATACATGTACACACAATTTTAAACCTCAAACTTGTCTCTAATTCAGTATGTGTGTATCTGTCTCCATGTATAATTGAGTGTGTATAATGGTACCTGTGCTTTGTGATTTGAAGTCCTTGTGATGTTTTTGGCCACTTGGCTGTAAAACACTTTCCTGTACTATTAATTTAATTGTGATAGCATAAGTTTGGAAAATGCATCATCTTGCAATTGCAATTTAACAATAATTGAGTTTTAACGTTTCCCCCCGATGAATCATCTGACGTGTTGCTTGTGCAAACGCACACTTTAAAGGTAATAAGTCATGAGTGCTGTAAAATTGTTTGTTTTTGAAACGTTTGTTTCTAGAAATGTTTGAATAAAGGCATGAGCTGCGTGGAAATCCCATTTAAACAGGTTTGTTACCGTTTTTTTCTTCTGCAGCAAGCAGAGGCACAACAAACTGTGGCGTTCTCACTCTGATAGTGATTTGTCTGAGCATCATGAGCCTCTGTGTAAATCCCTCGCTCAGCCCCACAGCCTGGGCCGCTCTGACCCCCATAACCAGGCGAGCCTCACGCCGGGTCACTCCGTGGAAAATCTGCTGGAATCACTGGGAATTTTCAAAGGAAAAGAAGTGCAAGCTGGCGTCCGGTCCAATCAGCCTGGCTCTTCTTCCTGTGGAGGGGGGGCAGATCTGTCAGGGGGTGCTGAACCTGGAAGCCTTGCTGATAAAAACCCCAGCAGGCAGCTGGATTCATCTGCAGCTGGTTCTGTGTCTTCACCGCTCTCCAATGGCCTCTGTGACTCGGAGGAGCAGCCCTCGTGCCCTCCTCTCTACCAGCCACGCGCTGCCACCGTGGTGCCTGAGCCTCACAGGACAGATATCAATGTTGCACAAAGCATTTTGTTGGGTCAGCCTCACCCGCCTCCATCCGTTCACCACCTTCCCCTCTCCCCCCCTCCGTCCCCAGCGTGCTCGGACGATGCCGTCGACACGCAGGTGTCCTGCTCTGTGATCAAACCAGAGCCAGTGACGGCGCAGACACCGAGCACGCAGCGGTCTCCAGTGCTCGCCAGAAAGACTGACGGTGACCAACAGACACATGGCTCACCCCCGGGAGGTGACACCGCTCCCCCTCCATCCTGTAATGATTCTGTCATCCATCCCAATGCCGTTCCACAGGACAACGTGCTGTTGTTCGGACACAGCGCAGATCATATAAACTTCTTCAGTGCCAGGGAAAAGTTCAAGGGAATGAGCGATGATGGGAAACCTCAGTCTGCTGTAGCACAGCAGGCTTCTCCGCTGAAGGCCTCTGCTAAAGAGCCTCTATCGCTGACTCATGAAGTCCCAACAAGTGAGGGGAATGAGGAAGAAAAAAGTAAGGTAACTTGTTTTTATAATATAAACAAAATATCTGCTTACGCTTTAGGTGCTATAAGAAGCTTCTTTTGGTGCTTGGGTCTCCATTTGGGTGCATGTAAGAGTCATCGTGGACATGGTAAATCTGAAAAAGTAAAAAAAAACAACTGGACTTCTACAGGTAGTCCTCGACTTACGAGCGCATCGACATACGAGGGTCCGGACTTACGAATATGCATCTCATTTAAAAAAAATTTTTTAAAATTTTTTATATATATTTTTTATAATGAATAAATGAATGTACAGTACTGTACAGTTACCAAGCACTTAGCCTATCCTAACATAGTTAAGGAGTGAGTTGAATTGTCTCCCTCCTCCCTATCAGGCTCCCTTTATGTGAAAGGGAGACAATTCAACTCACTCCTTCATCTTTAAAAACTGTTAGGATAGGCTAAGTGCTTGGTGACTGTACAGTACTTGTACTGCCCTCGTCACATGAGGCAATGCAACTAGACAGTCAGTTAAACTCTTCCCCAATATCACGACTCTGAGGAAAGTTGTTTCTTGTCCACAGGTTTATTGACATGAAGGAAGTGTGAAACTAAAACACACAAAAAATACATTTCACTTATTCAGCCTTTTTAACATGTACATATATGGTTAATGCAAATAAATGAAATGCTTCACATGAATTAGCTTCTTGTTCTTAACTTTTACCGTTTTACACAATCGTGTCTTAAAGCTGACAATATATAATGATTTTTCAATATATATATGAGCATGAACTGACTTATTTATTGCAGTAGCTTGGTCTGATAACAAATTAACGGTAGTATTGTGACCTTGCAATAAACATTCAAAATACTTGAAGCAAAACTTAACAAACAAGAAATTCTGTGAAAATAATGATCTGCAATGATATATTAAACATAACATACCCACGATGCTACATTTAGAGCGAAGATGAATGCAGATGGCACTGGCTTGACTGAACACATGGATAACCCTTGAATTCTGACTCTCAACCCAACTTCCTGGTTGAAGTCACATGACACATAGCTTGGGCTGTATCTCTTAAAGGGACAGTCAACATATTCAAATACACTACTGCTAAACACTCAACAACACACTCCCCGCCTGGCGTGATCTCTCGCCACTTACTAGATTACAACAGTCCTTAGTCATTTGGAGGCAAAAGAATTACTATTTCTGTGACTGGCCTAAGGAAGACTGAAGAACCTCCTGTGTTGCAGATCTTCACCTCAACTTTTCTGACTTTGTCATCTTTGCTCGGGAAAGTCTGTGTCACAAGTCCAAGAGGCCATTCGTTTCTTGGCAGCTGAATGTTCTTGAGGAGTACAACACTTCCTGGTTTGATGTTTGGATGCGTCACCAGCCACTTTCTGCGTGGCTGCAGTGTTGGAAGAAACTGTTTTCTCCA
The DNA here is from genome assembly GCA_038048925.1 of Garcialebias charrua. NCBI lineage: Eukaryota > Metazoa > Chordata > Actinopteri > Cyprinodontiformes > Rivulidae > Garcialebias > Garcialebias charrua. The sequence continues at coordinate 20,489 of JBBPBX010002462.1, forward strand.
TCGATCCCAGAAGGTATTCGACAAATGTTGGACCTGGCGCCACTGATGCTTGTAAAGGTCTGAAGCTCCAAACTCTCCTGCAGGTGCTGGAACCGTGTTTACCTTCTGAGTGAGTAAAGCAGCAGGCGTCAAGATGAATGAATCATCAGGGTCAGTTGTCACAGGAACCAGAGATCTATCGTTGATGATCGCTGAAACCTCTGCCATGAAAGTTGTTAGAACTTCGTGGGTAAGTTTGTCGTTCATCTGGATAGTGATTGGTGCTGCAAAACCAAGAGGATTGTAAAGACTGTTGATTGTAGATAAGACGCCACGTCGGGTGTATGGCTTTACCTCCTTTGAGACACTGAAGTGGAAACAGTCTGTCTGGAGGTTCCAACCGAGTCCAAGACTACGTTGCATTGGAAGCTGATCGTCATCAAGGTCTAGTTCCTTCAAATCATTTGCCCGATCAGATGGTGAGAAAGCTTCCATGACCTCCTTGCTGTTTGCAGCGATCTTGTGCAGTCCCAGATTTGACTTACTGAGTATGTTCTGTGTTCTTTTGAGCAAGCTGATGGTGGCCTCAGTTGTAGGTAGAGACTTCAGCCCATCATCATTGATAGCCACTGCAGGAGATGGGCTATTGCCGAAGACGTGGACCTTCATACGATAATCAACAATATCTTTGGAGAGGTCATTGTCTTCAAACCAAAGGAAACGTAAGAAGTTCCTATCCTGAATGGAAGGTGCTACTTGGTTGTCATTTTTGGTTCTCTGAAACACAGAGCATCCTAGGTGGTCAGCCTCACAAATAGGTGACTCCTCTAAACATGCTGGAAGGTGTTCATTGACTGGGAATCCGTTATATCTTTCCTTAATGTGAAACACATTTGGACATGGTTGGAAGAGTGTTGGACGTCCAATTTCAGAAGCAGTGGTGAAGAAAGTACAAACTGTTGGTGGTTTGTGCACGTTCCCCAGGCATACATTGCCGACTATCACCCACCCCAAGTCCAACTTTTGTGCGTAAGGCATGTTGTGCGTGCCGTTCACCTGTTTGCGGACTTTGTGAACACTGAGCATGTCACGGCCCAGAAGGAGCATGATTGGGGCATTTGGATCAACCTCTGGGATCAGATGTGCTAGTGATTTCAGATGAGGATGGTAGAGTGCTACATCGGGAGTTGGAATCTCGTCTCTGTTGTTCGGGATATCATTACACTCTATGAGACTTGGTAATGGAGGCGAACAACTCCATCCAGAGATTCTACTTCGTAGCCTGTAGCTCTTCTACCTGATACTTGTTTCACTCCAGCGCATGTTCTCAAAGTGTAAGGAGAACTTGAACTTGTGTCACTGAAAACTTCAAAGAACCTTGAAGTAACTAGTGATCGGTTGCTTTGCTCGTCTAAGATGGCATAAACTCTCTTAGCCTTGTCTCTAGACCCAGATGGATAAACCTTTACAAGACATATTTTAGAGCATGATCTCTCAGCAAGATCCCCTCCACAAACTTGTGTGCACTGAGTGTTGACCTGCGATTGAAAGGCGAGTTCATCCTCCCCGCCGTGCACCGATGGAGGCTCTAGCTCTGCTGCCCAAGGTGCTGGCCCAGGGTGAAGCACTGTGGGATGCCTTTCGCTGTTGCATTCAGAGCACTGGATTATGGCTGTGCAGTTTTTTGCTACATGCAATGTGGAGGAACAACATTTAAAGCAAACGTGATTCTCCTTCAAGAAGCTCTTACGATCTTCAATGGACTTCTCCCTAAATGCTCGACATTTGCGTAGAGGATGTGGCTTTTTGTGTAGAAGACACACTTTATTGCAATCATCAGATTTTGAAAAGGGCTCATTTGTTTTTGACATCATTTTGGCGATAACCTCAGTTTTGTGTGTAGAAACCTCTTTGTGTTTGTTTGACTTCCAAGTTGTCCTCTCAGCCTTTGGACCAATCTCCTCTTGAGTGTTGAGATTGAAACTTGGGTCGTTCCGAACACTTGCTTCTTGACTGATGAATTCCACGAAGTAACAAAATGGTGGATATGAAACATGATGTCTTTGCTTGTATGCTGAACCTACTGATGCCCATTTTTCCTGTAGGTTAAAGGGGAGCTTTCGCAGGATCGGATTGATACCTCTTGAAGTGTCAAGAAAGGTAAGGCCAGGTAAGTCTCCTTCATCCTTGGCTGCCAGGAGTTCGCTCAGTAGATCGCTCAACTTAATTAACTTGAAATAGTCTTGATTTGTTATTTTGGGAAACATCTCAATACGTTTGAAGAGAGCATCTTCTATAATTTCAGCAGAGCCATACGTTTGGTCAAGCCGGTTCCAAATCATGGTCAGTCCTGCATCTGGACGGTTTATGTGAATTGCTCTAATTTGCTCCACATGTTCAGCCGAATCTTTGCCTAGCCACTTAAGCAGAAGGTCCATCTCCTCGTTGGATGTCAGACGTAAACCGTGGATGGCAGACTGAAATGATCGTTTCCAAGCTCTATAGTTCTGAGGTTTATCATTAAACTTGAGTAAACCTGTAGATACAAGTTCCCGTCGAGCCAGATAACGCACAAAGTCGTTCATGTTTGAATCATTGAATTTAGGATTTGAGTATGATGAATGAGGGGAATGGCCGCTGTTGTCCACTTGTGGCATGGAGGGTTGCATTCGAGTAAAATGGTCATGCTCAAACCGGACTGTATTTTTCTCATGAGTGAGCTGCTGGTGAACATGAGGCTGCTGAGGAGTCTGGCAAAAGGACTGAGATGCAGAATTATATTGATTTGGAATGAACGGCTTAGCATCTGGCTTAAGGTACATGGATGAAGCATCAGTATCCAGCTGTGACTTATAAGGAAGAGACACTTGTTGATGTTCTACATCCGACTGTTGACCTTGGTTGAAAACATAGTCTTTAGTTCGTTTAATGGCTTCTAAGGGAGGTATTTCCCTGTTAAGCTGATTAATGGATGGAGTTTTTCTCAAATCTGCAGCTGTTTCAAGTGCTTCAGCTTCAGCAACAGCTGCAGCTGTTTCCTTTTTGATGCTGAGAATTTCCATTGATGCTTCCAATTTGGCCTTTTGAAGTTTTAAATTAGCCTCCTCTTCAGCAAAAGCGAGGCGTGCTTTTGCTGCTTCAGCTTTAGCTCTTGCTTTAGCAGCAGCTGACTCTGTAATCGATGTTCTTGATCGAACTGAAGAACACGAGGCTTGAGATCGTGTCTCCCATGTTGCTGCTTCCTCTGTCATCATTACTTCTTTTCTTATAATGATTTTAGAGAGGTGAATCTTCTAATGATTGTTCAGGCTGTGACGATATGTATTCAGATCTTCCAGCTTGCACTGCGATGTCTAGCTCGTTGAGAAGCCGTGGTTTCACTGTACTGCCCTCGTCACATGAGGCAAATGCAACTAGACAGTCAGTTAAACTCTTCCCCAATATCACGACTCTGAGGAAAGTTGTTTTCTTGTCCACAGGTTTATTGACATGAAGGAAGTGTGAAACTAAAACACACAAAAAATACATTTCACTTATTCAGCCTTTTTAACATGTACATATATGGTTAATGCAAATAAATGAAATGCTTCACATGAATTAGCTTCTTGTTCTTAACTTTTACCGTTTTACACAATCGTGTCTTAAAGCTGACAATATATAATGATTTTTCAATATATATATGAGCATGAACTGACTTATTTATTGCAGTAGCTTGGTCTGATAACAAATTAACGGTAGTATTGTGACCTTGCAATAAACATTCAAAATACTTGAAGCAAAACTTAACAAACAAGAAATTCTGTGAAAATAATGATCTGCAATGATATATTAAACATAACATACCCACGATGCTACATTTAGAGCGAAGATGAATGCAGATGGCACTGGCTTGACTGAACACATGGATAACCCTTGAATTCTGACTCTCAACCCAACTTCCTGGTTGAAGTCACATGACACATAGCTTGGGCTGTATCTCTTAAAGGGACAGTCAACATATTCAAATAAACTACTGCTAAACACTCAACAACACAGTACTGTACATCTATTTATTTATAATAAAAAAAATTATAATAAATAAATAAATGTACACTACTGTTCTATTTATTTATAAAAATATATATATATAATTTTTTTTATAATAAATAAATAAATGTACAGTACTGTACAGTTACCAAGCACTTAGCCTATCCTAACGTAGTTGAGGAGTGAGTTGAATTGTCTCCTCCCTAGCAGGCACCATTCACATAAAGGGAGCTAGCTCCCTTTATGTGAATGGGAGACAATTCAACTCACTCCTTCATCTTTAAAAACTGTTAGGATAGGCTAAGTGCTTGGTAAGTGTACAGTACTGTACATCTACTTATTTATTTAAAAAAAAAAAAAAGTTTTTTTTATTGTGATCCTACTTACGAAATTTCGACTTACGAACGGCCCGTAGGTACGGAACTCGCTCGTAAGTCGGGGACTACCTGTATTTTGTGGTTGAAGACTTTTCTCATCTGGAAGTTTTTTTTAAATTTATTTTTAAATTTATTATTTTTTTGTTTGTTTTTGTTTTGTTTTGAGAAAGCGAAACGTCTTCAGCTACAGAGAACTCCAATTGTTAACTTTTTTTGAATGTACAAATGTTGTTTTCTAGGACAGTGGTTTCCAACCCAGGTTCTCGAGGAAAACAACATCCTGATGTTTTAAGCTGCTTCCTTGCTTTGACACACCTGATTTGAATGATTTGGTCATAAACAGACAGAACTTGAGGAAGTACTTAAATAATTGAATCAGGTGTGTTGGAGCAGAGAAACGGTTAAAACATGCAGGGTGGTGTTCGTCAGGGACCAGGGTTGGGAACCACTGTAAAACACTTGTATAAGTGGAATTACATTTATTTTTTTATTTTTAATCCAGCCATAGTTAAATATTTTCTTTTAACATTGTTACAGCCTTTAGATTTTTTTTAAATAAAGTGTGCCATCTAGTAGCTTAAAGAGGCAATTCTACATGTCTGCCCATTTAAATTAGATTTACTTACCTTATGTCTCTATCTTTTGTTTATTTTGTAGGAAATACATTTTCCTGTGCAGGTCACAGAAGTGAAGCCCACTGAGACTTTCAGCCAACCCGAACCTCAAAGCTCCCACGACCAAGAAGTGTCAAAGCCGACGCAGGAAGTAGAGGATCCAGATGTTTGCTCATCCGCAGAGCTGAAAAATAAAGAGGACGAGGAAGGGGCACCTGCTCGTCTCTACAGCGACTGGACGAGGGGCTCTGTGCGGCGCGTCACGCAGCAGCTTGAGCAAAGGATGAAACAAAGTCACGAGACGCCACCCTCCTCCTCCTCTCTGCCGTCCCTTTCCGGGGGCACCTCCGGTTCTCAGCGGCGTCCGAACAGCATCCATTCGACATCAGCGTCCCTGCCACACGAGACGGCATCTGTCCAGCAGGTGTCAGTAGATAGCAGTGAGCATGGGGGTGCAGACAACAAGTATGGACAAGTTAAAATGGGGCATGCTCATGAGAATGAGACGGGACATGATGATAAAAGCACAACAGAACCCAAACTCCAGCCTGCTGATACCAGAGTGCTCTCTACCTCCGCTGCTTTCCAACATTCTGCCCCATCGCCATTTGCCTCGGTGAACTTCCTCTGTTTGGAGGGCGTGACTGAACTGGAGTCAGGTGTGGACTGGGACTGCTTCACAGAGGGGCCCCACAGTGACATCATCATGAGGGACACGTGGGAGACTTTGAACGAGCTGGGGGTCTTCTTGCACCAGGCAGGTGGAAACTGCAGGCCCAGGTGTGTGGGGAGCGCTCAGAACAGAGGAAGCATCTTCCAGAAGAAGGTGAGGGAGGTGGAGGCCAGGATTCGCCAGGCAGGCCTAACCCCTCCATCTCTGATGAAGCGCTCGGCCTCACTGGCCAAACTGGGCTGCCTGGAGCTTCTCGCCAATGATCTGAACGAGAGGGAGCTCGGCTGCTCTGCAACAGCAACACCCTCGGCACAAGCTCCAGTCCGCACAGTGGGGGGTGAATCCAGGAAGCAGTGGGTCCACAGGTCCTTCTCCTCAGACAGCAAGCAGCCTGAAGCCCTTGAGATGTCAGCAAACGATCTTTCAAAGTCTGCAGAAAGCTCACCAGGGGTCTCGATACCTTCTAATCCAAGCACACCGAGAGGAAAGCTGCTGAACACGGGTCAAGACTGTCTGCATTCGTTTGGGCCGACACTTCTGACAACAAAGCAGCAGTATGGAAGGACTCACCCTCTGAGGCAGCTAAAGAAAAGAACTGTTAGTACCCAGTACCACACCATGTAACCCTCGCCTCGTGTGTCAGTGTGAGTGAGAAAATCAAGTGCATATGTTGGATTTGTTCAGCAAAACCAATGCCTTTTGCCTTAAAGGGTTCCTTTAGTAGTTTTTGTACATTCTTTCCCCTTGCAGGTCCTCTAAGAGCTGTGGTGAAATCTGTGAAATCAGGCTCTGTCTGAGAGGAGTGGCAAAAGGCTGTGAAGGTTCCAGTGAACTGCAAATAACACCAGGACCGCTAAAAATCAAAATAAGGAAATAAATAATTTACACACTTGTTTTGAATGTGGATATGCCTGAGCCTGTACATATCTGTACATCGTTGCTGGTTTCTGTTTTTGTCATTCTGATATTTACTTGATTGCAGTTTGGTGCAATGTATAGACTTTGTTTTGTTTGTTTTTGTTGTTAGTCTGGTTTCTATTTGCTGGTGACGCTGCTGCTGGCCAACAGTAAAAAACTTTCCAATCAACAGATTTGTCAAACCGCCAGATTTGGGTCAGTTCGTTGAAATTTGACAGAGGTAGTTCTCGCCATACATACTCTTTGCCCCTACAAACACTGCAGATTAATATTTCTCTGTAAAAGAAAAGTTTATCCAGGAGGAACTGGAAACAATTGACTGCTCAACCAAATCTGGCCCTCACGAGCATCAAGCCCTGGTTTCCTCTTTAATGGATAAACTGGAACCTTTTTTGCTATTCTCGCAGTTTTGAAGCTACTCGTTATCTGTTAGAACAGATTTGGGTACTGGGAGTTTAAAAAAAACAAGTGTACACTTATGTTTCCTGCTGGTTTTTCCTTTGGGATGTTCTTGTACTGTGAGCGCTGACGTTTTAGAAACTTTTAATTTAAATTTTTTTAAACATCTGTTTTTGTTTTGGTGAATGATTTGGCATAACTTCTGTGGGAGCGTACATTTTTTCGTTTGCGAATGGATCTCTGTTGTACAGATTTAAAAAGAGTGCCTCAGACTGGCAAGTGAATCTTTTCTGCAATCAGAAATGTCTGGACAGGGACGTCTGTCATCCATGCACTTTACTTCCTTTTTCATTTTTAATGTGGCTTTCTGTTTGTGGGTTTGCTTCTTTTGGGGAGCATGTGTAGGAAGTAGTGGGTGTTGGGTATATTATGTATGTATGTGTGTGTTTGTATGTATGAGTAGTCAAAATCCTGTTTTTTGGGAGATTATTTTAATTTGTCGTTGTAAATATTTTTGTATAATGTGCATCAACTGTGACCATTAAAACAGTGGAGTTTTTTTACTCTGATTCTTTGCATAAAAATGTTTTGTGTTAGACATGGGAAAATATAAAAAGAAGTCATTCACAATACAGTACTGTATTTGAAAATTATGTTTTCTAATTCGATGCACCAACACTTCAAAATGACAAGTTTAGTATGAAATATATCAATCTAAAACCTTTGCATCAATTTAAGTTGGATTACCATAATTTCTGGACTATAAGCCACTACTTTTGTTCCACATGCTTTGAACGCAGCGGCTTATATGGTGCAGCTTATTTATGGGTTTTATTTTTTGATGGGCTAATGAGCTTTGTGCCGCCAAAGTATTTAGCCTCGTCACACCCGGGCTGGCTCTGCCCAATACACATCTCTTGGTGGGAACTTGTGACTCAATGAACCTACCTGTAAAAATAAAGGTTTAAAAAATTGACCAATGAAATTACCAAACGGGACAAAGTGGATCCATGAAACGGGGAGGGAAGGCCAAGTCCCCCCCCCCTCTCCTCCCCTCCCCGTTGTGCCCTGTTTTTAACGGTATTGTGACATGATGTTGGAAATTTGCATATCTGTCACAACATATATATCTTATATCATTCAGCTATGTTCGTTTTTGCAAAATAAATTATAAATATATTAAAATTTCATTCCAAGTTATGGTAATTTTTTCGCTGTGATACGTCACTGGAAATCCGAGAATTTCCGCATGCGTCATCAGTGACGTGACAACGGGAAAGGCACTGCTCCAACGCGCATGTAAATAATAATGGTGGAGCATGTCGAATCAGACAAGTGTAGCATTTCTAGTGTTGCTTGTCCAAAGCTCTCATTAATAAACCCTCCCTGAATAAATAAACTTACTGATGTTACTTGATCGCGCAGACATCATTTAATAATACATAACAAGCAACGTGTGTGTGCTACCGAATTTCTGTCTGCTAGTTTGTTAGCAGCGAACAAACAACTTATTAGCACTTGAATGTATTGAAGCAATCGAAGGGTTGTTATTCATCCAATACAGTTATTGGACACTCGATCAATGGAAAAGTGATTTAAACACGGCTTATTTCATACACAGTAGCTAAGTGGGGTTAGCTTCTCCTGTGGTTCTTTGTTCTTGGGCTAAGCTAACAGTGAGGCCCGATCGCCAGTGGTGGGCAACGCTAATTAAAAAATTAGTTCCACAATTTCTAAAACGCTTATTAATTTTTTTAGGTCCACAATTTCAAAAGCACAAATGTCTTATGAAAATTAGGGGAAGCTAATCTAATCCGCTATTTATATATTTATATATATATATATATATATATATATATATATATATATATATATATATATATATATATATATATTTATATATAGCCGGCAGCGTTATCAATATTTGCACTACACTGCCAACTGAAAAGTAACAAAAATGATCCTAAAAGGATGAAATTACAAAAATCAAAGGATTTATTTAATACTTTACGTACATATATTCTATTCGGCCACGAAATTAACAAAAAATAGAATGATCTCTTAATCCCTAAAACCACTTTTAAATCTCAAATACACGGGTGTGTCGCCACCGCATTTATACATAAAAGTAACCCAAATACATAAAAATAACGACTCGCCGTCGAATGGTCGACACAAAACACACAATAAAATCATCCGGCCACGTTAATTTGGCTTGAAACAGCAGGGTTCTCTGCGGATTTATCCATTAGTAACCCAGCAACCAACCAGCTAGCCACAGAGTTAGCGTCTATAGGTAGTCAACAGATTTAATGAAAAGTAACTAAAATACATAAAAATAACGACTCACCGTCGAATGGTCGACACAAAACACACAATAAAATCATCCGGCCACGTTAATTTGGCTTGAAACAGCAGGGTTTTCTGCGGATTTATCCATTAGTAACCCAGCAACCAACCAGCTAGCCACAGAGTTAGCGTCTATAGGTAGTCAACAGATTTAATGAAAAGTAACTAAAATACATAAAAATAACGACTCACCGTCGAATGGTCAACACAAAACACTCAATAAAATCCTCCGGCCACGTTAATTTGGCTTGAAACAGCGGGGTTTTCTGCGGATTTATCCAAGTACCCAGCAGCACAAACAGCTAGCCACAGAATTGGCCCCTGAGTTCACCTCTAACCCGGAAGATGTCAAGATGGAATAGTCCATTTTTAGTAGGGGGATGAAGAAATCGACCGTTTTTTTTATTGCGTATTTAATGATCGTTTTCATCGTAACTATAATTATTTTTATGTTAAATGTACATTAACAAGCAGGATCAATGTTAGGGATTTAGGTGACTGGCCGGGGCGCGGCGGGGCCGGGGCCCCATGCTGATGGGATCCCCAGGCAACGGCATCATTTACCTACATGGTAGATCCGAGTCTGTTCTCCGCTCTGCCCCCCCTCCCCCCTCCAACCCTTCCTCCTCTCTGCTCTTTATGGTGGGGAAAAAGGTAAAACAAGCAGCATAAGAGCTTGTAAATAAGTTTATTGGTTTTTACTGATAGATAATTAGTTATTAGCGGTACTGCATTTTAAATAAAAATAGCACAAATCCGCTTATGAATTATAAAAGTTAGTCAATCCACAAAAACGCTGAAACAAAAGTTTAGGTCCACTGTAAGCGGATTAGCGCTCCCTAGCGGTCTGGCGCCCACCACTGCCGATCGCGTTTGAGATTTATCATATAAAGACAGTAAATCATCCAAAACTCTCATTAATAAACCCTCCCTGAATAAATAAACTTACTGATGTTACTTGATCGCGCAGACATCATTTAAAAATACATAAGCAACGTGTGTGTGCTACTGAATTTCTGTCTGCTATTTTGTTAGCAGCGAACAAACACAACTTATTGTTAGCACTTGAATGTATTGACGCAATCAAAGGGTTATTATTCATCCAATACAGTTATTGGACACTCGATCAATGGAAAAGTGATTTAGACACGGTTTATTTCATACACAGTAGCTAAGTGGGGTTAGCTTCTCCTGTGTTTCTTTGTTCTTGGGCTAAGTTAACAGCGAGACCCGATCGCGTTTGAGATTTATCATTTTAAGACAGTAAATCATCTAAAGCTCTCATTAATAAACCCTCCCTGAATAAATAAACTTACTGATGTTACTTGATCGCGCAGACATAATTTAAAAATACATTACTAGCAACGTGTGTGTGCTACCGAAATTCTGTCTGCTATTTTTTTTAGCATCGAACATAAAGAATCTGCCGTGATAAGTAAAACAACATGTACTCACGTAAAATATATAGTTTATCATCTAAAACACTACACACCTCCGATTATGTTTACACAAAGACTTACTCGTTTTCTTGTGAGTTTTCCAACTGTAGCTGCTCGGCGTTGTTTAGATGTGGTAGCTGTGGCACTTTCTTCTGTAGATTTTCTTTAAAAAATAGTAGGAATAGCATCCGGTTTTAAAAGTCTTCTCCAGCTTACTGGTAATCCTAAAGATTCTTGTAAACCAGGTGTTTCCTGAAAACAATCGGCAGTAAAATGGTCGCTGCAGACATACGATTCTTTAGTAGGACACCATCGGTCCCTCGTTCTCTGTACTTGTCCATTCTTGGCGAAGTTTCTTATCTTTTGGGAATTTGTGAATGCTCACTTGTTCACTAGCGATATTAGAACACCCAAATGCGCTACAACGTGACGGCATTTTTCAAGTTACACAAAAAATGGAGGCGATCTTTCAGACAATGAATCTGTATGGCAAGCAGTTACCACACCAGACAAACGGGCAAGGCTCTGCCTTCTGCCCGTTGTTACGTCAATGATGACTTATGCGGAAGTTTGCGGATTTCCAATGCCGTATCACAGCAAAAAAAATACCATAACTTATATGAACAATAATACAAATCTTAATAAATACAATAACAGTCAGAACCAGAACAATAAGCAGCAACAGACTGTTTACAATCTAACTAATCAAGTTTTTGTCCAGTAGCAGCAGTGTGGTTGTATTTGTCCTCATTACTGTACTCACAACTTCTTCTTGGTGGGACAGGTGCCTGGAAAAGTTCAGAGTTCAGTTCAGTCATCACACACTTCTTAGCTGCAGGTGGATTTCCCTGAAGTGGATAAGAGAGCAGCTACCTCTGTCACAGACTGGAAATAAAAAACAAGAGGTTAATAAGATTATGATTAAAAAAAAAAAAGATTATTTAGGTAATAATAATAAAAGAACAATACCTCTTGAACGGTTGAATCGCTCACTCTTCATCATCATGGCAGGGCTTTAATCTGGTCCAGGGCTTGTTGACAACATCAGTTAGTTTTTTCATAAAGAGCTGGGGCCTCATGTACAAAGACTTGCGTGGACTTCTTACTGAAAAGTGACGTATGGTCAAATCCAGAAAAAGGCGTACGCACAAAAAAATCCAGATGTATCAAACTGTGCGTACGCCGGAATCCACGCACATTGCTTTTGTACATCACAATCAACGTGGAATTGAGCGCACATGACAGAGTGGCCGACTCCGCCTTTGACACGCCTCCATATAAATATGCAAATTCATTTAAATATGCCCTGCACCAGAGGAATGTCGTCATTGCTCTATTGCAAATCATGTCGAAACGTGGAAAAAAGAGGAACTTCACGGACTGTGAACTGGAGACACTTCTGAGTGAGGTAGAGGCACGGAAAAAGGTTTTGTTTGGCACGCGTAGGCAAGAGGGGTTCGGGGGGTACGAACGAACCACCCACTTTTAAATGAGAAGTTGACCAAGCTATACTAACATGCCTAGATAGGTCACTGGGAAGCGCGTTTGCCTTCTGTCCCAAACCTCATGAGTTCAATTCCCACATGGTACAATGTTTTTTTTAATTGTTTTATTCATTCCAGATTTAAAGAACACAAGAAAACTATTTAAAAAAAACAACAAGAAATAAAACAATACATGAAATGAAAGGAAGCAGAAGATTTCTTGTTGTTTTTTAAATAGTTTTCTTGTGTTTTTTAAATCTGGAATGAATAAATAAAAAAAGACCGTTGTACCATGCGGGAATTGAACTCATGAGGTTTGGGACGAAAGGCGAACATGCTTCCCAGTGACCTATCTAGGCATGTTAGTATAGCTTGGTCAACTTCTTATTTAAACGAACCGCACCTCATAAGGCCATTGTCAATATTGTTGCCACTATTTTGTGCATGCTTTTGTATCCACTCATCTAATTGCGTCCATGTGGATGTAATAATTGTTAATCATGTGTGTTTGGTGGGAATAATAATTATTTTCACATCATGAACAGTTTCTCAGAATCACCTGTAAGTGTCGCCAATGGAACCAAAACCACAGAAACGTGCGTACGCCAGCCTTGGAGTTGCCGTGGAGCTGCGCACATTTCCACGTTCAGTTCTGTTTTGATACATACGGAGTTTTGCGTGGAAAATGGCGTACACAAGGTTTTTGTGCGTACGCACCGTTGATACATGAGGCCCCTGAACTTTTTGAAGTGTTGACATGATGAATGTCTCATAGCGACGCTCAGCAACTTTAAAGCCTGCGCATATAACAACGTTCAGAGATTTAAAAACTCTTACAGCTTGTGTTATTGCTCTGGACCGCTCTGATTACCTGATGAAGTAGTTTTAATGCAGCTGTTGTTAGCGCTGTTTCAGCAACAGCTGATGTTTTTTCGTTCACGTTCGGATGACAGTTTCCAGCGCGTTCACGTTAGACGTGTTGCTGCTGCAGAGAGCTGCGTCACGCAGCTGCTGCAGAGTCTTCATGAAACAAAGTCCACACAAGCTGCGTGTGCGCTCGTCTTTTAACAAGAAAGCTATAACGTTCACAAACAGGAGACCGCACGAGATGCTAACGGCTAAATGCTGCGCGATAATAGCTCCGTGCTGAAACGCGCCCAGGAAATTTTGTTCCGCGGTGCATATATTCCCCTGTTAAGAACGTTTAATGAGTGAAAAAATAACCGAAACGGTACGCAGGTGGACCGAACCGAACGTGGTGTACCGAAACGGTTCGGTTCACCCACTACAACCGTTACATGCCTAGTATATATGTACACACACACACACACACTTTAAATTTATTTTTATTTAGTGGGTGTGGCTTATATTTGGGTGCGCTCAATAGTCTGGAAATTACGGTACTTGGTTTCAGTGAATCAAACAATCATTTTAGTTTCATTCTTTACACATATAAAGATGAGCACTTTTTACAGCTGGTGCTTTCTCATCTTTCCCTTTGTTGATTTGAGGCTCTTAGATCAGCGGTCTGCAAACTTTACGATCAAAAGAGCCATTTTTGCTTCTTTGTTCACAGAACTGCAACAAGCTGACCACTTCAAGTTTGTTGGAGGGGGCTTTCCTGACCACTAGGGGGTGACATTTATTAAACAAAAATTATCTACTGGTAATTATTTTTAACATTTATTGATGTGTTTACATCAAGACAAAAGAAAATACCCGATTCTAGTAAAAAATGGAGAAAAAAGTTTTTAGTCAGTTAAAAAATGAACCATGTAATTTTTTAATGGTGGAAAAATTGAGTCTGTTGAAGAATTAAACCATAAAGTTAAAGTGAACATGTTTTACAAAGTACTTGGAGTACTAGTATTTACATATTTGCAAAATAAAAATACAAATGAAAGGAAAACTGCTAAAATTTGCCATTTTTGTTTAAAACAACCAATGAAATTTAGTTTTGGTCAAAGCATGTTTTACAAAAAGGGGCAGATATTATAAGATTATTTTCTTCTTCTGCTTCCTTTCATTTTAAATTTGTTCTTTATTTTCTATATCGTTTTGTAATTTTATTTTTGTTCTCTTGTATTTTTAAAATTTGAAATGAACAAATAAACTAAACTAAACTAGCCGCTGCAGAGGAACCAAAAACCTGCATATGGCCCCAGAGCTGCAGGTTGCAAACCCCTGTCTTAGATTACGGGGACTAAAGTAAAGATTTGAAAGAAAGTTTAAAATCAAAATTGTCCACACAGAATATGTTGCCAATGTTTTCTCTGCAGTTTCTTCAAGCAACACTTGAAGGTACACGCGGTCGGTTTAAATAAACTCCAGGGCGTTCAAGGACATCTGGTCCAAGTCTGTTACTGTGAATAAACAATAGAGGAACTAATCTCTCAAATACAATATATATATATAATATATATATATATATATACATCAACTGAAGATTATTTTAAGTATGAGGAAATAATCTCTCAAATACAATATATATATATAATATATATATATATATATACATCAACTGAAGATTATTTTAAGTATGTTTGGTAAAGAGCAGCCTTCCAATAGTTCAGATATGCAGAAACATTTGAATTGAGTTCCTTTTGCCATTATTTAGTACAGGTTTGACTTGCTTACAATCAAAATTAAGAAGGGAATGATGCAAATGCTGGTTAATTTGTAGCTTGAGCATTAATTTCAGCATTTGGATTAAGAAAAAAAACATGATTCAGTGCTATACATATATGTATAGCACTGAATCATTTTTTTCTTAATCCAAATGCTGAAATTAATGCATATGTATAGCACTGAATCATGTTTATAGTTTATAGTTCCCACACACTGACGAGAGACTACAAGTTGTGAAATCCTTAATTCTTACCTTACCTCTGAAAGCTTTGCTCTTTTCAGAAGCACCTATGAGTACAAATAGTCCCCGACTTACGAACGAGTTCCGTTCCTACGTGACGTCGCAAGTCGAATTTCGTCATAAGTCGGAAAATACGTCCAAACTGCACCTTATACGTACAATTCTGTATTTTACCAAGCACTTAGCCTATCCTAACACAGTACCCTACATAATTATCAAAAAACACATACATTCAGAGCCATAATGAAGGGAAAAAAGAGTTAATAACCTACTGGGAGCTGGTGAAGCCTTCCTCCGCCTGTTAGCATGTTAGCTCGGTGTTCCTCCGACATCTGAGGCTGCCTGTAGTTCACGCGGTCCAGACTGTTTACAGTAAGGCCTGTTAAAGTCAAAGTCAACTTTATTGTCAGAACTGCAATATGTACAAGAATACACAGGACCGAAATTGCGTTTCTCTCAGTCCCTCGGTGCAACAGTAACCATCTAAACACTAAACACTAAAACATTTAATAAACATAAGCATAAAATAGTAAAAGTGTAACACTGTCCTGAGTTTTTTCATAATAGTATAAAAGTATGAAAATTTACACCAACACTGAAACACCAAACACCCCTGAAACACCAAACACCCAATGAACATAAGCATAAAATGAAATAATAAAAGTGTAATACTGTCCTGAGTTTTTGCATAGTAGTATAAAAAGTATAAAAAGTATATCTATAAAATAAACTGAAGGTTCTAGCATTGACATTTGCAAAGAGTGGCACAGCAGCATATAAGTTAATGTACACAGTATATGTATGAGGTAGTTTATGTTGGTATAGAGGCAAAGTGGCATATGCAGTGAGGCACATAAGGCACATTTGGCATCCTTAGATAAGGCTAGTCAGAGAATGCTGTATATGTATCTGCAGTAGTGTAGATAAAAGTAGTGTAAATGTAAACAGTAGTAATAAATGTAAAGCAGTAGTAATGTTTATGTTTATTAAATTTGTTCATTTTTTTACAAAAGAAACAATACAAGGCAATCTCATAATGATAGTGTACAAAATGTAAAAAAATGAAAGGTGGCAGAAAGAAGAATAAATCTTATTATATCTGCCCCTTATCTCCAACAATCAGATTAAACAACAGTAGTCAAACCATGTAAACAATAATAATCTTCAACCAACTTTTTCCAACAATCAGGTTAAACAATAATATTCTTCAACCAACAGTACAAAATGACTAACTCTTTCTAATTTTCTAACTAATACAATACACATTACGTTATTTCACATATATTTTTTTAACACATTTGTTTTGATCATTTTTTTAAATGTAAACATTGACTTGGCATTTTTAACTACATTCTCCAAGCCATTCCATAATCTAATTCCCTGGATTGAGGTAGAACGTCCCTTCAAACTGGTTCTGAATTGTGGTTTTACAAACAACTCTGTTCCCTTAAGATTATAACAACTTTGTCTTTTAACAAAGTGCATTTGGATATTTAAAGGTAATGCATTATTTTGAGCTCTATACATAACTGATAAAATATTATAGTCTACCAAATCATGGAACTTCAATAATTTTAGTTGATAAAATAATGTACTTGATGGATGACGGTAATGCTTTCTAGTGATAATTCTTACAGCTCTTTTCTGTAATACAAAAATAGGCTTTGTGATTGTTTTACACGCTTTCCCCCAAACATCAATACAATAGATTAAGTGTGGAAGCAGTAGTAATAAATGTAAACCGTATTAATAAATGTAAACAGTGAATGTAAACAGTAGTATGACTATAGGCAGTAATGTAATACAAACATTAGTGCAAATATGAGAAGTAGTGCAAACTGAATGAGTACATGACCGAGAGTTTAGTGAATAACCCGTTTGATGACACAGGGTCCAGTGTTAAAAACTTTGTGTTGAGTGGTAATGTGTGAGAAAGTTTTTTGTGTTAAGGCAGTTCAAATGGGAGGGGAGGCAGAGCAGGCAGAGTGTTTAGCATTCTGACTGCCTGATGAACAGAGCTGTCTCTCAGTCTGCTGGTTCGAGCCTGGAGACTCCTCAGTCTCCTCCCTGATGGCAGCAGTCTAAAGCGGCTGTGTAGTGGGTGTGTGGGATCACCTGCCATGCAGTGGGCTTTCCGAGTGAGGCGTTTGCTGTGTAAGTCCTGCAGTGAGGGCAAGGAGGTGCCGACGATCTTCTCAGCTGCTTTCACGATGCGCTGGAGGCTCTTGCGGCATGATCTTGATGTATGAAGGTTAGCATTCTAGCTCCATACATTTGGAGCCATAATGAAGGGAAAAAAGAGTTAATAACCTACTGGGAGCTCGTGAAGCCTTCCTCCGCCTGTTAGCATGTTAGCTCATTGCTATGGAGCCGAGATGGTGTAGAGGCAGGGCAGCCGGCTCAGGACCGGAAGGTCCCGGGTTCGATCCCTGGTCACGGCATACCTCGTTGTGTCCCTGAGCAAGACACTTAACCCCGAGTTGCTCCCGGTAGGACTGGCTGGCGCCTTGCATGGTAGCCTACCACTACTGGTGTATGAATGTGTGTATGAATGGGTGGATGGCTGGTACTGTGAAGTGCTTTGGGGCCCCTCATAGGGGGCTAGAAAGCACTATATAAGTACCGTAAGCTCCATTTACCATTTAAAGAGGAACTAAACCAAGGTTGAGATGGTAACTACTTCCCCTAAGCAGATCCAAAATCACCCTCAAAATGGGCGTGTCGAGAGACAAAGGAGGGGTGGAGGTAGAGTTGTGCTTTTGTCCATGCCTCCACCAGCAACAACCTAAAACAAATTAAACCTCTAGCCAACAACATACACCAAGCAACAACAAAGGATAAACATGTAGATGAATTTATCTATTCCACCCATTCCATCCAAAACCTAAGGCTCAAGAAAATGGGAAAAAAAAGAAAAAAGAAACCGTTTGTCAGGAGTGAAATGTGGCACTTCCATATAAGGTATGAATGCTGCAGGACCTTCTCATCTCTGCAGGGGATTGGCTCTGCTTGAACCACTTCCGTGATGTCAGAGTGAGAAAATATGTCACAGTGAGAATCCTAGACCAATAAGAAAATTAAGGTGCAATCCCTCTGTTCAACCCATAGGGGTTACCGTAAACACGTTTTTAGACCGGGGTTTAGTTCCTCTTTAAGCTGTAGCCTCCCTGCCTCGTAAACCTCCGGTCCAAACAAAGGTTTCCTGTACTTTTCCACGCGCGGTCCAGAGTTTTACAGTAAGGTATGTTAGCCCCTCCTAACCTCCTCTGCCTCCGGTCTGCCTGTAAACAATGAGGTCTCCTGCCACTAAGGTACACTCTCCCCCCTCCCTCCTGTAAATTTCCACCTCCGCTGAGTTTCGGTACCGTATTTTTTGGTGTAAAGGCGCATAAACCATGTAACTCGAAACAATGCTTTTCAATGGGAGGGCGTTCGTAACCGCGAAACGTAAGTCGAGGACTACCTGTCTATTGAAATTATTAGTATTAAACATTTATGTTGTACAGTATTAGAATTGTGGCCTTTTTCCCCCATTTTGTTTTCATTGCAGGACACTAGCAGCTTTACTGTACTTGGTTTGTTAAAACATAAAGCATAAGGTCCTGTTTCACAGAAATATAATTCTGCAGTGCAGTCCATAGGAGAAGAAACTTCCAGAATTTGGCAGTGGGGAGGATGGAATGGCTTCTGGAGCCCTGACCTCAACTGCACTGAACACCTGTGGGATCAGAGTATGCCGTTTGTTCCAAAGTGACAAACACAATCACGTTGGTTGGCTTGTGCATCCCATGTGGCGACCAAACTGGTGAGCAGGAGGAGGCTGTGTATGGTTCTTCCGCATGAGGTCCCTTTATTAAAAGTTAGGGAACCACTGTTTTAGATAACTGTCCTGTACTGGATGAAAACAGAGTCCAGGTTATATAATTCTGACTCAACCTCAGTAAAAGAGAGGCTAATAGAATTCATCTTCTTTTGTGAAACTTGTCAGAGAGAGACCATGGTCACTCGTGAACGCGCGCTCCCGCTGACAGCAGCGCGCGTTCCAAAATAGACACCCCCCTCCTCTCCCGGCCTCCTGTCCAGCTTTGTCCCCCCGACTCTCCCCCCTCTTCCGTCTCCTGCCGCGGAGCGTCGCGCACTTCCCCAGCGCGTCCTCCTCATAAAAAGAGTCCAGGGCAGCGGATCGCAGGGAGTAAAATTCATCAAAATAAAAGGAGGAGGAGGCTAAACTTCAGCAAGCAGCCGCTAACGAGGAGAAAGGGGTCTCCCCAAAACCTGAGGTGAGCTGATCTGTGTCCACACATGCCTGTGTCAGTGTCTGCAGTGGCGCCAGCTGGAAAGGGGAGACAGCGTCCCCCACGCAGTTGAAACTCCTTCAAAATAAAAGGAAGTTACAAATCTGAGGGCACGTCTTTACACATCGCTAACCCCACGCGCCCTGCGCCACTATGACACTAGTTATGAGTGTTTGTATTCGCTTTTCACTGCGGTGGTTTTTCCTCTCAGTTCATTAACGGGAAAGTGTCACAGAGTCCGCTGCGCCTTCAGGAGCCATCTGGACAGTGGAGACAGGTGGGCGGAGCAACTGGCCGGGGGCGGGCCCGAGCAGTTTGTCATGTCCATATATGGAAAGTGGCTGTGTCATTCCTTCGCGATGTGATGAGAGGTGGCATGGCAGGCCGTTGTAACATATAATCAAACATCACTCCTGTCATACTTTTTTGAGACATCTGTAGTACAGTAATAACTTTTTTCTTTTTGTAGACTGAACGGAAATTGATTAAAGACAAAGCATTCCTGGTATGAATGCATATGGCCCGTTGATTTCATGTTATTCAACCTTTATTTAGTCAGGTCAACCTCATTGAGCCTCGAGGACTCATTTACAAGAGGGACCTGTCTACAAACTAAAGAATGATGACAACAGCAGCAGTAGTAGAATTTCCTTAAACAATCAACAATAGACAAACAAGAGAGAAATACAGATATTTTTTAAACAAATTAAAACAAAGTAGCAAAGTAGCAAAACATTATAAGGTAGATTTAGTAAATCAAAAATAGGAACATATCTGCATTGGTTTTTGCCAGGATTCCAACAGATTCTTAAAACCATTTAGAGAGGTCAAGGCCGAGAGCTTTAAGATAGTAAGTAAGATATTCCAGGAAGCAGGAGCAGAATAGGAGAAGGCCCTTTTGCCAAGTTCAGTCCTCACTGACGGAACACTGCAGGTAATCATGTCCTGAGAGCGCACACTGTAGCTGCACTCACACAAAGACATGTAGGAGGAGATGTATGAAGGCAGCAGACCAAGAAATGATTTAAAGATGAAAATGTACCAGTGGAAGAACCTGCATGAAGTTAATGATGTCCCGTTAACCAGTGAATACAGGGTGCAGTGGTGGGTATGATAATCACAGCCAGTTATGAATCTTAGTGCACCATGATAGACAGCATCCAACATCTGCAGGGTGCTTGTAGGAGCATTCATGTAGATACTGTCACCGTAATCAATGTTATAGTTTATATATACTGTATATATTTTTATAATGTTATAGTTTTTTATAGTTATAGTTTTAAACTTAAATTCATGTTATGGTTGAGTTAAATTAATTTGAGTAATCCTTGAAAGCAGTGTTGTAGGATATTGCAAAATCAATTGCACATAGCACTAACATTTTGTGTCGTAAATGACTCTCAGACACTACCACTTTACATTTTAGCTCAACATCTGTAAAATTGATTGTGGAGAGAAGTGTATGTCAATTTTTTTTTTAACAAATCACCACACCAAATTTTAGCTCATGTCTGCAATGACTGAGCCATTTTGCATTTTCAAGGTTAGTTGGCTGCGGAGGCCATCTTGAATTTAGTTGACTCCAAACAAAAACCAGTTGGAGAAGTACATCCATCTATTACTATATGAAAGTGTCATATTTCTACATTTTATTGTTGGATGTAACTGGGACCCTGTGTACATAATCTAGTTTCATCACATGCACCACATGTGGTGCAAATGACAATAAAGAATCTCTGACTCTGACTGACTCTGATATAAATCTGTCCAGTGGTTTCTGAGATATTTTGCTAACATATTGGGACAGACACAGGTGAAAACAAGATCACCTGACTTTGCCTTTCAGCAACAGGCAATAAACACAAATAACATTTCTACTGGTAAAAACACATTTTGAAGGCTCTACATCTGAAACTTTAGAAACATCAGGAGCAGAAATTCTAAATACACTTAACGAATGTTGGTGGTCCTTTTAACATAGTGGCTAGACTGATCACTGAATACAGACATTTACAGGGAACAGGTGGAAGAGAACTTGGAGAGGTGGAGGTATTCACTTGAAGAAGATAAATGGAAGTCAGCCGTAGACAGTACATGTGTGTGAATGAGAGGAAGGCCAGTGGAACAGTGATGCTGCGTTCCAGTTGCCTCGTATTCTGGGAACTGGGAAGTGGTAGTAACGTCATTTCCCAAGTTACCACTTGAAACCAATGGAAAATCAAGATGGACGCACGCACGCTTTGTTTTTGTTGCCGTTTCCGAATATAATAAATTACTAACCAGATATGCACTCCTGACACAGAATATGTCAGAGGAGGATGATGACCGCCGAAGGTAATTGATTTAATATATATTTTTCTCTAATTCTTTAATGTAAATCGTTGGGAAAAAAGAAAAACTGGCTTTACAGCTAAGAAAACAAAACAAACGTCTTCACTTCACTGTGTGATTAAATACACGCAACAACATTTTAGAACTGTTATTTTAGTAAACGTTTAGGTGTTTACTCACTGAAGACGCGAGTATCCGCCATCTTGAAATGGAAACTGGGAGCAGAAAAAATTCTCCCACTTTACGAGTGGGAATTTACCACTAGAGTGGGCATTCCGGTTTCAATCTACCACTGGGAACTGGGAAATTCCCACAATATGAGGTAACTGGAACGCAGCATGAGGCTACAAGGATCAGAGGTCACAAAGGTGCAGGACTTCAAGTACTTGGGGTCCACTGTACAGGAAAATGGGGAATGTGGTAAAGAGGTGAAGAAGAGAGTCCAGGCAGGATGGAGCGGATGGAGAAAAGTTTCAGGAGTGATTTGTGACAAAAAGGTGTCAGCAAAGGTCAAAGGAAAAGTTTACAAGACAGTGGTGAGACCAGCTATGTTGTATGGTCTGGAGACAGAGACATTGACAAAAAGACAGGAGAAAGAACTGGAAGTGGCAGAAATGAAGATGTTGAGGTTCTCCTTAGGAGTGACAAGGATGGATAAGATCAGGAATGAGATAATCAGAGGTACAGCACATGTTGAACAACTGGGAGATAAAGTTAGGGAGGCCAGACTGAGATGGTTTGGACATGTCCAGAGGAGGGACAGTGGGTATATTGGTAGAAGGATGTTAGAAATGCAGCTGCCAGGAAAAAGACAAAGAGGAAGGCCAAAGAGGAGATATATGGATGCAGTTAGAGAGGACATGAAGGTAGTTGGAGTGAGGACAGAGGATGCAGAGGACAGAGTGAGGTGGAGGAGGATGACTCGCTGTGGCGACCCCTGAAAAGGGAAAAGTCGAAAGAAGAAGAAGAGTGGAAGAAGAGTATTCTAAGTCAAGAATAACTTTTTTTCCAACATTATTTTTATTGAGTTTTCAAAAGTAAAAAAGAAAAAGAAATAAAAACACACTTCCAGTTATATACAAAGATAAGTGTGCTCTTACATCAAAGGAAATGTCAAAAATAGATAAATTATTGTCCAGCATTAAGCTTAACTTCCTTCACAAGTCAGGTATTTGTGAGATACATTGGAGCAACACTTAGTGGAAAAAAAGACACAAGTTGTATAACAAACCAGAAGGATACAAACTATGTACACATGCATATACCCCACCCCAAACCCAAAAACAAAGGAAATCCCCAACAACACTTAGAACAACAAAGGTTTCTCTATTTTTACAAGGGTCGGCCCAATAAATTTAAATATTGTGCGTAATTTCAAAAATATAATTATAAATTCAAATATGCAGTTCGCACAAATAAGGTAATCTAGTATACAAAGATGATAGGTTGTTTTTATTATTTTATGATTGTTTTAAAATATGATATGTGGCTGCAGAGGTTCACCAGCGACTACACCTCTCCTTCCCCAACCTTTGAATCCACACTCCCTATATATTTCATAAAGGGACCCCAGATGTTTTGAAACAGTGATTGTTTCCCCTTTATAATGTAAGTAATTTTTTCCATTGGTAAGGTTGTGGACAGCTCATTAATCCAGTCACTGAACCGTGGCTTGCTGGTATTCTTCCATGTCAATGCTATGACTCTCTTTGCAAGCAGTAAGCACAAATCCATAGCGTTAATTATTTTCCTGGACATATGATGTCTATTAGGGTAAAAGCCTAAAATGAACAGTTTAGGGTCAAGTTCTACCTTTATACCCAGTATACTCTCTAGAGCTTGTTTAATCTCCCTCCAGAATTGTTGAACTTTATTGCATTTCCAAATGCAATGGAAAAAAGTTCCCCTTTCCTCACCACATCTGGTACATAAGTCTGGAATGGCACCATTGTATTTATTAAGCTGTTCTGGCGTCACGTACGTCCTCATCAACCATTTATACTGCAATAGTCTCAGGCGTGTGTTCGTAGTTTGTGTTTGTGCTTTAGCACACATCTCTTCCCAGACCTCAGTTGGCAAATTCTCCTGTAGATCTTCCCTCCATGCATTAAGTCTCCTTAAAGATGTTTCGGAGGACTCGTCTGTTAACATGCTGTATAAATGGGAGATTATTCCTTTTCTGGAGTGGTTTTTTGTCATTTCAATTTCCAAGGTGGACAGTGGGGGAACAAACTCGCACTGATTTTGAGATAATCTAATAAAATTTCTCACCTGTAGGTATTTAAAATAATGTTTATTTGGAATATCATATCTGGCAGTTAACTCTTCGAAGGACATCAGGACCCCATCATCTGACTCCCCAAGGTTTCCTATTGTTTTTAAACCCTTTTCAGCCCATTTCCTAAAACCCAAGTCTGCCCTGCCTGGAGGGAACAGTTGATTACCCCATATTGGACTAAAGCGTGACAGGGGGGATGAACCACCTAAATATTTATTAACTTGGTACCAAACTGAAATCATATTTCTAACTATAGGATTTCTTGTGTTTTTTTTTCAAATGTTTAACTTTTGCTGAATATATGTATTGAGGTAGAGGGAGAGGAACAGAAAACCCCTCAATATCCATCCAAGGTATAGAGGAATCATCTGTAAAATAGTACATCACAGTTCTCAACTGAGCTGCCCAATAGTACCAAAGTGGATTGGGGCACTTGAGTCCTCCTCTATCATACGGTAAGTACAGGAGTGATAAGCGTAGTCTCGGTCGTCTATTATTCCATAAAAACCGTGTAAAAATATTCTTTAGAGATAAAAATAAATTGGAAGGAGGCGGCAATGGGATATTCTGGAACAAATACAGAAGTTTGGGCATTACATTTGATTTAAGAATATTAATTCTTGCTATAATTGATAGGGGCAAGTGGTTCCATCTATCTATAGATGCAGTTATTGATTCTACCATTGGTTTATAATTAACCTCAACAATGTGACTTATATAAGGTACTATCCTAATCCCCAGATATGTAAAACAGTCTACCTTTTTAAATTGGAAAGGATTCCCGACCTTATTTCTTTCTTCTGAATTAAGTAGCATTAATGAAGATTTGTCTTTATTTACTTTATATCCTGATATACTACCAAACGTATTTATTAGATCTGACAAGGCTGGAATGGAATTTTCAAGTTTTTCCAAAAAGAGAATGATGTCATCAGCAAACAAAGCAATTTTGTGTTCCATTTGGCCTATTGTTATGCCAGTTATATTTTTATGAGATCGCACCGCAATGGCAAATGGTTCAATTGCTAGAATAAACAATAAAGGAGAAAGGGGGCACCCCTGCCTGCAACCTCGCTTGATTTTAAATGGTTTTGATATGTTTCCATTTGTTATTATTTCAGCATAAGGTTCATTGTATAGAAGTTTAACCCATCGACAGAAATTTTCTCCACAACCAAATCTTTTTAATATCTCAAATAAATAGGGCCATTCAACTCTATCAAATGCCTTTTCGGCATCCAGGGATAGTAAGGCGGTGTCTGTTTCATCTTCCGAATGATAAAGAATATCTAGAACTCGTCTCACATTATGGAATCCCTGTCTATTTCCAATAAACCCATTCTGGTCACAGGGAATTATATTAGGTAGTATTCTCTCTAGTCTTCTAGCCAACAGTTTACAAAGAATCTTTAAGTCCACATTAAGAAGACTTATTGGTCTTAGGTTTTCACATTTGTTGCAGGGTTTACCAGGTTTTGGCAGCAAAGTTATCAAAGCTCCTCTTAGTGAGATAGGAAGAATTCCCTTTTCAAATGAGTCTATGTACATATCAAAAAGTGGAATTAGCAGTTTAGTTTTAAATTTCTTGTAAAATTCTGTTGGCAACCTATCTGGTCCTGGAGTTTTGCCTATTTTCAAGTGATCTATTGCTATAGAAATTTCCTCCTTTTTAGATGTTTTCTGTTTGACAAAAGCATTTATTTTTCAAAAGGAAGTATTAAAATGCTGGGTTGCTGCATTTAAAAAAATCCCCACCATTTTAATAGAGTACTGTATCTTCTGTGAAAAAACAAAAGGAGCATTTTTATTTATTTATTATTATTTTAGGATGTTCTAAATTTCAGTAGATTGTTGAGAACAGATTCTGTCAAAACATTCCAAGTTTATTTTAGAACCCTGCAGTGTGGATTAAGATGATAAAAGCATGAGAGCAAAAGGTCAGGAGACCAGCTCTTACATTTTTGTACTTGAAAATTGTACAAACACCATCATCTAATAAATGCATGCAAATGTCTTGGTTGCTCTTTTGGGCCCTGATGCAGTTTGCCAATGGAAGTGCTTACAGGAATGTAAATCTGGAGCTTCTAGGAAAGCATCGGGGGCTTTTGTCCTCTCATCGCTCAGTTGTGCGGGGCCTCATGTATCAACCGTGCGTGCGCACAAAAACATTGCGCACGTCACTTTCCACGCAAAACCCCGTATGTATCAAAACTGAACTGAACGTGAATATATGCGCATCCAGGTACATATCCACGCAAGCTCCCGAGCAGGCGTACGCACGTTTCTGTGGTTCTTGTTCCTTTGGCGACACTTACAGGTGTTTCAGAGAAACTGAAGCCCCACAGTCTGTGGTTGACTTTAAGAGCGGCTTGAAGACCTTTCTTTTCAACCGAGCATACTTTACTCCTCATGATTCTACTTTTGATCTTAGCTGATACTGTTGTTGATTTTAATTGTTTTATTATTTGTCTTATTGACATTCAAATATGTTGCACCTTGTAGCACTTTGAGATTTCCATTAATGAAAAGTGCGTTATAAATTGAATTCATTATTATTATTATTATTATTATTATTATTATTATTATTAACTGTTCATGATGTGAAAATGATTAATATTCCCTCCAAACACACGATTAACAAGTATTACATCCACATGACGCAGTGAAATAAAGGACGCGCAAAGTTGTGCCAAAAATAAATTTAACAGGAACGGATTCATTCAGCCTTACTGGAGAATATAATAAATAGTGTAACACGCAGAGCATTTATTTAGAAACAGATATAATTTTCTGATCTAGGATATGGCTTATCAGCCGTTTTCAGAAATAATCATTTTTCAGTTTGGCACTGCTGCTGCGCTCTGGGGAGCCGTGCATCACGCGTGCATACAGAAGCAGCGGTCAAACTGTTCCACAGAGGGAGCTGCAGGTCGATCGGGACTGTGCAGTCCAGTCCACACAAAGCCGGATCATGTCCAATGGAATGTCTCATCCATATGATTCCAAAGGCTGAGTGGTCGCGCTTGGAGCGCGCCGCGCGCACCCTCACCGGTGTTGACACGGCAGCTGGAGGTGATTCATTATCTGCGTTTATTGTAGATTTCTCCAAAATGACACGTGAAAGTACACCTTATATAACTTGTAGGAGAGCAAAAGCTTCACAGACAGACTGCGCACAGGGCTGCGGAGGGCGCAGCGTCTGGAGACGCCAACATCACGTGATGTCATGAAATGTCTCCACCAAGACGCACAGACTCGTTTCTTCACATCATCTACATAAACAAAGATCTATGTTCTAGCAAACATCCAAGTAAGTTCCTCTGTGTTTACAGTAATAATGGTAATAAACTCGTGCGCAAAGTTAATATTTCCACACAGAATGAATGAATGAGCCGGTTCGCGCACCACAGCAGGGTGCGCGCGCACACAAATACCGACACACAATCACTCGTTCTTTGCATGATGAACACATTTTATTACTATTCTTACTTAGGATGTTTGTCCTCACCCATATTATATTAAATTCATTATTTTCCCGAATCTAGAAATCATTTCTGATCGCGCAGGGATCAAACAAACATGTCCTTCACACATGCAGGAAGTAATTTGCATCTGTTTAACATATGTAAATGTAGGCGTGTCAGGGGAGGTGTCTGACGTGCGCTCAGTTCCACGTTCATTGTGATGTACAGAAGGAATGTGCGTGGATTCAGGTGTACGCTCAGTTTGATACATCCGGATCTTTTTGTGCGTGCACACATTTCTGGGTTTGACCGTACGTCACTTTCCAGTGAGGAATCCACGCAAGTCTTTGATACATGAGGCCCCTGGTCTTCAAGGTTGCCCTTAGGTTATGTGTTGCATAATCAGTTTGTTCTCTTCTGGGTTTATTCTAACTGCACAGCTCTTTAGAGTTTAGAAATGATACTAAAATACAAGAGGACGAACTGCATCTATCAGTTAGGAGCCGCAGCTAAACCATTTTAGATTTATGAACAGAAACATTTATAAAGGAGACAGTGGAAAGGAAAAACTCCCTCATGAGGAAGAAACCTTTTGCAGAACCAGGCTCAGGACAAGAGGCCATCTACTTCAACCGGCTGGATTTGGTAGGAACAGATGGCAGTTCAAGAATCACATGTTAAGATAGAAATAGTATCAAATAAAAACTAATAAATTTTAACAATTCATTTAAGGAAATGAGGTCAATTTGTCCTCTATAAGTCTAAGCCTATGGCTGCATAACAAGCCAACCCTAACTATTTATAAAAAATGACGGTCTTAATCCCAGTCTTAAAACTGGACAATGTGTCAGCCTCATGGACAGAAACTGGAAGTTGTTTCCACAAGAGAGGAGTCTGATAACTGAAAGATCTTCCTCCCATTTTGCTTTTGGAAACTCTAGGAACCGTGAGTAAGCCTGCAGTCTGAGAGTGAAGTGCTCTGTTAGGAAAATATGGAACAACAAGATCTGTAATATAAGATGGAGTTATATTGTTGAGATCTTATTAAAAAGTTAAAGGTTATAGACTCTATGGGCGTTTGCTTTTGATGTTTTGCTCTCACATGTTTGGTGGGACAATCAACTATTAATATCTACTCTGATGGTGGCCCCTGTTATACAATACCCCCTGTGTTTTTGAGGATTACAGTCTTGCTGACTGCCAACCTGTAACGGCCGCAGGACAGCAAGCTGTTGGTCAACAAGCAGCTTAAAAACAAAAAGAAGGGTTCATATTTAAAGCAGCTAACACAGTTGGTTATTTAAAGCTGCTTCGGTTAAAAATAGATTCATAAAGCATAAAATATTCTGAATAATTAATATTGGACCTCTGCAGTGATTCCTAAAGATGGGGTCACCGTCTGTCACAGAACACCCTGAGATGTCCATAAAATTTAAAAATGATTTTCACTAGCTTAGTTTTTACAAATATAAAAGGACAAACCTTGTTCCTTACCAAAGTTCTAACTGGTAAATGTTCGCCTTTCTTTGCCTCCACCATCCGCAGCTATGAGTCGCAGCATCGTGCGGCAGAGTAAGTTTCGCCACGTCTTTGGCCAGGCGGTCAAAGCGGACCAGTGCTACGATGACATCCGAGTTTCCAGGGTGACGTGGGACAGCTCCTTCTGCGCCGTCAATCCCAAGTTTCTGGCCGTCATCGTTGAATCCAGCGGTGGGGGGGCCTTTTTGGTCCTGCCCCTCTCTAAGGTCAGTAAGGAGAAATGGCTGGAACACAGGTCCAGATCACTCTGTCACACAATGTGTTGATTAAATCTGCACAGAATTACATTACACCTGCTCAGACTACTATGTGTGGTTAGTCTTGTCACAAAAGATGCTGATGGCTACAAATAAATGATGGGTGAGTAAACGGAGATGATCCAGAAGACATCAGTTTTTCCACTGTTGAAACTCGAAATTAAGATTCCAGCACATACTGGATTCATGAATTATTTTCTCCAATCTGAACCCTGTAGAATTGACATTTTCCTTTAGCACTTTATCCTGCTTCCCTGAAAAATAGTTCTGCTTTTCCAGTATTTTTTTCCCCCACTCAACCTTTATTTATATAGATTACCGTATTTTCCGGCGTATAAGTCGCTCCGGCGTATAAGTCGCATCAGTCAAAAAAGCATCACGAAGAGGGAAAAAACATATATAAGTCGCTTTGGCGTATGAGTCACATTTATTATGCGTCACTGCTGACCCGTTTAGTTTATTATGCATTTATTTAATGGTCAAAACAGCTTCATTTCACCTGCGTGGCGGCATTCATCCATCCATCCATCGCAGCTCGAGCCGCTAGCTCTCCAGCGTTCCTCCGTCTGCACTGGCTGAGTGAAGCGAGCACGCACAGGAGGACTCACTGTTGCAGTTCTTCGAAATTTAAAGCTTCAGTCAAAAATTGTGTCATGAATGTGGGAAAAAAAGTATATAAATCGATTTGGTGTATAAGTCACAGGACTGACAAATCTATGTAAAAAAACAACAACAACACTGTGACTTATATGCCAGAAAATACGGTAATCACATTGAGCCTTGGAGACTCATTTACAAGTGAGACCTGTCAGACAAACAGACAAAAGTATGGAAAAGAGAAAACACCAGGGGAGGTAAAAATAATAATAATACAGTAATAATAATTTCTCGCACTATGTGCATGGCTGGGGCACAGTGTGAGTCAAAAAAAAGAAAAAAAAAAAGGACCTTGTACATAAACAGCACATTAATGGCATCATAATACAGTACATTCATGAGAAAGACGGTGAGTTGTCTATAAACACTGCCAGAAAGTTCCATAATGTGAATCGATCCTGTCCAGAGGAGGTTGCAGATGCTCAAGTCCTTATTTAAGACTTGTTTTAGCTGGTAAAACCTTTACAGTCTAAAGCGAGGTCCAACAGTACACCACAAAGCATTTCACAGGCAGCTGAAGGAGGCCGAGTTATTCCTGTGACACTACAGTAAATATGTGAAATGCAGGTGGGAGTAGAAGATAAAACTGATGCACACATTCATGGATCATACAGAGCTGTTTCAAAACAGACATAAAATTATTAAGTTAAGAAATCAAAGTTCCTGCTCAATAATCCAGGTTTTAAAAAAATCCATCAACGTTAAGTCAGGTCCTCTGGATGGTTTCTTTGTGTTGAAGCGTTTCATTTTTCATCCAAAGGACTTCATCAGTCCAAGGAGCCACAACAAACTCAGTCTCACAAGCAGCACACACATAGTGGGCCAACCAGTTTGATGGTGATAAGCTGGTTTCTGGAGTCCGCCCTCTCCCCCGTCGACTCCTCTGAGGCAGCCATGGCAAAAGTGATTGAAAACGTCAAAGTTAATTAAGTTAAAGTTTTAATGTGGATGAAAGCAGTTCTTGCTTATTTTGAGTGCTTATTTCCTTATTATTTGTCTCAAAACTGAAACAAGCTTAACCTTTTAAATTAACGTGTCCAACTAAAAATACTTTAACACAAATTCACATTACATTTTCTTCTACAGTTTTAGTGTCCATTAAGATGGCCAGTCACATAAAATTAATTTTGCAAGCTTTTGATTTTTTTTTCATTATAGAATCAATAAAAATATGTTTTATATATATATTTTTAACTATTGACTCTCTTTGTTTGTTTTCTTCATAAACTGTTTTGTCCCCCACAGTGCATAAAGTAAATACAGATCAAGTCTGGGCTCTGCAGAAAGGCAGTTCATGCCTGACAATAAAAGTGACAAAGTAACGGCTGTATGTTTTGATAAATGGTGATGAAGAGTTGAAGTGGACGCAAATGCAGGATGAACCAGAACTTTATTAAAACATAAAAAGTACAGATTAAGCAGTAACAATTCACAAAAAAATGATAAAAACTAATCCAGATGTTTAGCTGGGTATATAAAATGACAACACATTCAAAACACATTCAAATTTGTTGAGATTTGTAGAGTGAGTGAGGTGAAGTTTTTGGGTGTTATCATTGATGATAAACTGACATGGAAACAACACATAAATTCTGTAAGAAAAAAAATAGATAAATCTATTGCAGTACTGTACAAAGTCAGAGACTTATTGAATGATAAAGCTCTGTATTTGTTGTATAACACAATCATTGTTTCACACATAACCTATTGTATTGATGTTTGGGGAAAAGTGTGTAAAACAATCAAAAAGCCAATTTTTGTATTACAGAAAAGAGCTGTAAGAAATTATCACCAGAAAGCATTACTGTCATCCATCAAGCAAATTATTTTATCAACTGAAATTATTGAAGTTCCATGATTTGGTAGAATATAATATTTTATCAGTTATGTATAGGGTTCAGAATAACACATTACCTTTAAATATCCAAATGCATTTTGTCAAAAGACAAAGTTGTTATAATCTTAAGGGGACAGAGATATTTGTAAAACCAAAATTCAGAACTAGTTTGAAGGGACGTTCTACCTCAATCCAGGGAATTGGATTATGGAATGGCTTGGAGAATGAAGTTAAAAATGCCAAGTCAATGTTTACATTTAAGAAAATGATCAAAACTAAATTGCTAAAAATATATATATGAAGTAGCGTAATGTGTATTGTATTAGTTAGAAAATTAGATAGTTTTTCATTTCGTTCTGTTACTGGAAGATTATTTTTGTTTGAATTGATTGTTTGAAAAAAGGGGCAGATATAATAAGATTTTTTCTTCTTTCTGCTACCTTTCATTTTTTTTTTACATTTTGTACGTTATCATTTATGGGACTGTTTTGTATTGTGTTTTTTGTTTTAAAAAAATTTAATAAACATAAACAAACATTTGGCGCATCATAAAGAGGAAGGTGTGACAAAGAAGGCCCAAGACGATTGAACAGTTAGAGGCCTGTATTAGACATGAATGGGAGAGCATTCCTATTTCTAAACTTGAGAAACTGGTCTCCTCTGTCCCCAGACGTCTGTTGAGTGTTGTAAGAAGAAGGGGGGATGCCACACAGTGGTAAAAATGGACTTGTCCCAACTTTTTTGGGATTTGTTGATGCCATGAAATTTTGAAACAACATATTTTTCCTTTAAAATGATACATTCTCTCAGTTTAAACTTTTAATCTGTGATTTGTGTTCTATTCTGAATAAAATATTAGATGTTGGCACCTCCACATCATTGTATTCAGTTTTTATTCACAATTTGTTTAGTGTCCCAACTTTTGTGGAATCCGGTTTGTACATCAAACATTTTGTTTGACAAGTATGCATTTTTCTTTGAACAAAATATTACACTTAGGCCCTGTACACACGTAGCCTGGTGTTTGAAAAATGAATATTTGCACACAAAAAACATCTCTGTCCATACATGTTCGAATATTTAAAATGTTTGTTTACATGTCCCGTTTTTTCACCACAGAAACGTTGTAAAGTTGTAATGAATATGCTGAACCCATAGGTGGCAGTGTAGTGCTGTCACAACCCTTCAACTCATGCAGCCACACTTCCTGTTATTTATTTATTTATTTTCTTTCGTTTGTGTGGACAGACCGTGAGGTTGAACTACTATTAAATACCGTGTTGGAGTACAAAGTTAATAAAACGCAGGAAAATGTCGACTAGGAATCATGTCAGAGCAGGTATGTTGACTTTTTAGTGCTTTTTTTAGAGCATTATGTGACGTGAGCGCCGCTCAGCTGGACCGGCAGACCCGGTTCTGCCGGTCCAGCTGGAGCAGAAAGCTCCGTTCTGAAAGTTCACACGCAGACTCGAAAACGGAGAGTTCTCAAATCTTCACTTTGGCCGGAGTTTTGTTATTATTCGTTTATAGTTACATCAACCGGCGTTCACGTGTGGATGAAAGGCTAAACCGCATCATAAACTGTTCGGTTTTACTGATAAACGGCTACGTGTGTACAGGGCCTGAATCAGCAAGTATAAAAGTAAAGATACAGCAGCAGCTGCTACAACCAGCTTCCTGTAGTCCACAACATATTTTTTAAGTAAAAATGGTTATTATATCTTTTAAGTGTAAAAGTTTTTCTAAAAGTTGTTTAAAATACTATTTGAACTAAGGCCCTGTACACACGTAGCCGTTTATCAGTAAAACCGAACAGTTTATGATGCGGTTTAGCCTTTCATCCACACGTGAACGCCGGTTGATATAACTATAAACGAATAATAACAAAACTCCGGCCAAAGTGAAGATTTGAGAACTCTCCGTTTTCGAGTCTGCATGTGAACTTTCAGAACGGAGGTTTCTGCTCCACCTGGACCGGCAGAACCGGGTCTGCCGGTGTTCTGTAAAGATTGGATGTCCAGCTGAGCGGCGCTCACGTCACATAATGCTCTAAAAAAAGCACTAAAAAGTCAACATACCTGCTCTGACATGATCCCCAGTCGACATTTTCCTGCGTTTTATTAACTTTGTACTCCAACACGGTATTTAATAGTAGTTCAACCTCACGGTCTGTCCACACAAACGAATGAAAATAAATAAATAAATAACAGGAAGTGTGGCTGCATGAGTTGAAGGGTTGTGACAGCACTACACTGCCACCTATGGGTTCAGCATATTCATTACAACTTTACAACGTTTCTGTGGTGAAAAAACGGGACATGTAAACAAACATTTTAAATATTCGAACATGTATGGACAGAGATGTTTTTTGTGTGCAAATATTCATTTTTCAAACACCAGGCTACGTGTGTACAGGGCCTAATTAAGATTGCACAGACGTTGATTGGCTAGTTTCAGGTCACTCATAATGGCCAATTACAATTGATTGGCCGATCAATTGATCAACTATATAGCTAGTTGCAGAATTTGACAAAATAATGCCCTGTAAATAGACATCTTTCACCCAGACAATGAAAACTTAATTAGCAGCTTCATTATACAGTAGTCCCTCGCTACTTCACGGTTAGGTCAGCTTCTTTTCTTCCAAAAGAGATAGTCACACAACTTAATAAATACAGTAGCAGGTTTAGTGTTGCTAAAAATGCTTTGTTGACATTTGAATATTTGAAGTAAAACAATTGGGGAATCCCAGTTTTTCAGCAAAGAACTGTTTTACTGTACAAATATATATATATGTATATATATAATAATAAGTTAATTATTTTATATGTCAGCTGCTTGAAAGCCGACACCTTCCTACAATCAGACAAATTGATGCAAAACACACCAGGAGACACAGACCCCAGTCACGATTAAGCTACTTAATGTTGGTGATTATGGCCCAGCTGGTCAGCCGCACACACACACACACACACACACGCACACACACATACACACACACGTACATCCTCATCCCTTAGATTAGCAGATGCTGACAAAATGCAGGAGCTTGTGTTTAAGTTCAAGTGCAGACAGGATAAAAACAGCTTAAAGCTGCACTCTGCAGTTTTTGTAGAACGCAGCACTTAGGAAAATTTTCATCTGGGAAAGAATTCTGGTCCCTCCCCCTGAGAGCCATATATGGCTCTGCTGCTCTTGCTGTCGGTGAAATTCAGCTCTGCTTCCGAATGCTCCGCCTCCACTACATTTCCTCTCAGCAGCTGCGAAGTTCTGTGATTATATGTTAATAAAACGTTCTAAAAAATGAAATAAAAACAGGGAGCGCTGGTCCAGCACACCAGAACACCAGGAAATCTGCAGAGCCTCGCGCAGCCACGTTGAACCCGAGTTTAATTCGCTCGTGACAAATTCATTCATTTCCTGAATGTTTCTGTCATGACTCAGCGGAGGATGAAGCGATCACTTGACTTTTGGCAAAAAAACAAAAGAAAAGTCCAGATCAGGGATGAAGAAGGGGAATTTAATACATTTGTGTCACATACAAAACAGTTTTGCATCGCTTTGCAATTATTTCAACGAGAACCTGCGCGGCCGCTGCGGGCTGGGACGGGGGCGTGGGTTAGGAGCGTGAGAAGCTCTGTTTTTATTGGCTGGTTAAAAACTCTGTTTTTATTGGCTGGTTAACGGCGGGTCACTGTGGCTTTTTTGAAATTCTTATTTACCACCTGGAGAAGCAAGGGGACTATAGTAGGGATGCACCGATCCACATTTCTCACTTCCGATCCGATACCGATACTTAAGAACTGGGTATCTACCGATACCGATACTTTTCCGATCCGATACTGTTCAGGTATGTGAATCTGTATAATGAAATTTTTGTGCTGAGACTATAAAGTTATGTGTATTTTGGAATGTTTTCTATACTATAAAGACTATACTGTTAAAGTTTGTGAGTTTCCTGTTGTAAGGCTCAAGATTGTCTTCATTGGTTTTAACTCACACAATGTTAAGACGGTAGTCACAGAATATGATGGAACACAAGTGCTCTTTGAAGCTGGATCGGAAATATCGGCAGGTTGGATCCGATATCCGATACTTAAATTATGCTGGTATCGGATACCGATACCAATACTGGATCGGATCTGCCCCATCCCTAGACTATAGTTTTTTTCAGAGATTACTTTGTCTAACATCAGTCTGTCAGGAGATAGTGACAGAGTGAAGAAATATGTTAAAAAATATATTTTTAGAAAACTTACAGACTGCACTACAGAACTGCAGCTTTAATGATGGTAAGAAGCCATTAAACTACAGTATTTCATTAACGCATCTGGAACATTCTGGAGTCGTGCTTTTGTTTGTTTGGTATACGGAGAAGCAGAAGTGAATAAATGTTTGTTTAAAATGAAACAGCTGACACAGAGAAGTAAATCAACTCTGTACAGTCTAGACACCTGAGGGCTTCCATCTCTCCGCCTCTCGTCTCTAATGGAAAATGGCTAACACGTGCAGCTGCGCCCAGTTCATTCATACGCTCCGTGCTCAGACTCTCAGTGCATATTGCCACACTACAGCGGCTCTATTGACAGCCAACAAGGCGCTTGCTCCATCTTCCACGTCGCCCCCTCCTTCAACCCACCACCCTCCTCTGTCTCTCCGTCTTTTTGATTTGTCTTTGTTTCAGCTGTGGTGAATTGAAGGAAGCATCGCTCCTTTTTGTGGAGGAAGGGCAGTTTACAAAAACAAAGACAACAACTCTACACGCCTTTCGGCTTTCTTTAATGCCCTTCCATTCGGCTGCAGCGTCTAAAAATAAAACCTGCACCTTGTCCTCGTTACTCTGGGGTTTTTATAGGTACACGTGCTTGTTCAGCAAATTGCACAAAGAGCTGCAGTGACATCACTGTCTTCGTCTAAGAGGTGCTCTGTGCAAAGGCCTCCTCTTCAACGTGCGAACAAATGACCACAACAATGTAAACACATGCATGCAGTTTATACATTTTAAAAATATGCAAACCACAAAAAACAACCTATTGTTTTCTGCTCTGGCCACATGAGCCACAATAAAGGGTTCCCTTGTGTCTGAGCTGCATAAATAATGTCAAAGAGCAAAAAAAAAAAAGGAGCTGACATTTGAAGAGACCGATAACAGTAAAATTCAAATTCTGAATCAGACTGAAGCGTCATTCATTCCTCTGCTGAATTCAAATGACCACATTAAAATACAGGTCTTTGTGCATGTTTCTGTGCGAGCGCATGTGGACGAAGGAGGAAGTAGAGTGGAAAGATGAACGCCAAATCGGTTTCGCTTCAGCAAATTGGTTAAAGTTTCACACATTATTTCTTAAAGCAGACAAGCACGAGGAGCAGCACTTAAAGAGGAGTTTAAAGTGAAGTGCTGCAATATAAAAACAGGTGCGACCCCCCCCCCCCCTAGAATTGTCCACTTTTAGGCAACAGAGTTGAAGAACGCTGCCACTCATAAACTGTTCAGTCCAGACTGAATCATGTCGACATGGACAGCTCACGAAGCAGGAAGTGAACAGGAAGTGTGGATAGTTCAGCAGCAGCCTGACAGGAAGTTATTCTGCAAGAGCAGCGCACCGTTTGGGAGCACTGATGCACTGGATCAGGACAAGTTCATCAAAAGAGTGCTTACACAATCATGACTCAAACATGTGGATTGAACGCAGACGTACACGGTAACGCAACAGACTCGTTCTCGTTTTTACACTTGGCACGCAATCTCTCCTCTACCATCAGAAACCAAGTCTTATTACATGCGTACAGCAGACGTGTCAGATCATGTGTACATATGCATTTGTTATCAACTTTTGAAGTCTTGTTTCACATGCTTTCAGCTTCTTTACCCCCCACCGCCACACTCACATGGAACTGTCATGTATGGAAGGTGGTGAAATAACAAGCACGGTCTAACTCAACATTCACCGGGGGGTTCAGATGTGCGGAGCAAAGAGCCCCAGCTGACTGGATCGTGAACGCTGCAT
The DNA here is from genome assembly GCA_038048925.1 of Garcialebias charrua. NCBI lineage: Eukaryota > Metazoa > Chordata > Actinopteri > Cyprinodontiformes > Rivulidae > Garcialebias > Garcialebias charrua. Next base: position 58,282 of record JBBPBX010002462.1, read on the forward strand.
GGCCTTCCTCTTCCATCCTTCTCCGCTTATCCTCAACTATCAAATGAAAACCTCAAAACGTCCCCAAGATTTATCTACCATAAAAGCATGTGACCCCCCCACCGGGCAAGAAGGAAGTGATGCACAGCTGCGGTGAGGCCAACTCGGGCGTGTGCTCTGCCATGTTTCCTGCTCCTCTTCCCTCCCTCCAGTCCAAATCACCGATTAGAAACAACTTCAGTGGCAACTCCCATCGACACGTTCGTTTTTGCTAGGGCTGAACAATTAATTGCATTTGCACTAATATCGCAATATGATAAAATGAGATTTTCTAATCGCGAAGGTTGCAATTTGACTAGTCACGTGACACAAATCTTTATCAACACTTAAAAAAAAAAACACCACAAAGACATTTACGATGGTTGCATGGCTAGAATGACAACAACCAGTGCTTCAACTTCAAGTAAGCAAAGTATCAGCCGACAGGGATCACTGACCGAACTGTTTGAACTTCAAACAGTAATTTTTTTATATCTAATTTTTTATATTTATTTATTAACTGTCATGTGAAGTTCAGACAGTAGTAGTTCACTTAACATGTTTACTATTATGTTTATGAAACAAGAAAAAATAGAAATGGTGAAAAGAAAAGTCATACATTTGCTTGCTTTATTGTAATCTCTGCTTTGAATAAATCTGACATTGTTTATTATAAAACAGATTGATTTATTGCGAAAGTTTTTTTATTTTTTTTATCGCATTTTAAATCGCAATTGCCATTTATGGAAAAAAAATTACAATTAGATTATTTTCCAAAATCGTTCTAGTTTTTGAGTCCATCCTGTAAATGATCTGGTTGACTGAGTGGGGGTGGGGGGACTGTCAAGACTGCTTTCATGGAGGTTATGCTGAAGCAGCACAACCCTGTGACCTGTAACTACGATACTGTACGGCTGATAACAGAGACTTTTTCCCACCAAATTCAGACGTTAAATAGCAGCACCCCCCCTTTCCCCTATGGGAGGCATGTAATCCAGACAGAGCCTGTGTGGCAAACTATAACACACAGGAAACAGGCGAGACTACACAAGACAAATGTCCAGCAACAAAACATTTCAAGCCTTTGTGTATCAGCTGTGAGGGGGGCCGCTTCCACATTTGTCTTGTGCTCCTGTTTTGAAGCAGCAGAGAAAAATGAATGGATTCATAATAAACAATAAATAAATGTCTGAACAGGCCAGTTGATTGTTGACTGATCACTGCCTCTGAACTCCTGCTGCCTTTCAGCTAAAAACGACGTGCGTCATAACGTCTCCTGACACCTCCTCGGTCATTCACCTGCAAAAAACACTGAATATTTTATGCTGTTGGCGTTTTATTTATTTTACTCTGCACAATTACTTTTATCTACTCGCATGATGATGTGTACAGACCTCAACTTTTCTCTGATCCCTCTGCTCAAGATAAGCAAAAGAAATAGCCATAAGAGGAAGTGTGTTAAGGTGAGCAGTGGTCAAGTTGAGACAACAAAACAATGCTCAACAGATTCATCTTCGTGTCTATTTATATCCACAGCTGAGGAGGCTGACTGAGCAGTTAGGTGGAAGACGAGTCGCTCCCTGGTGTGACATGAGTACCGTATTTTCCAACATATAAGTCACAGTTTTTTGCATAGATTTGTCAGTTCTGAAACTTATACATCAAAGCGACTACCGTAATATACGTTTTTCTTTTCCATATTCATAACGCAATTTTTGACTGACGCTTTAACTTTCAAAGAACTGCAACAACGAGTCCTCCCGTGCGCGCTCGCTTCACGCAGTGAAAGTGCAGGCGGAGGAACGCTGGAGAGCTCACGGCTCCGGCCGTGATGGATGGTGCCACGCCAGCCAGGCGAAATGAAGCTATTTTGACCATTAAAATTGAATTATTAAGGAAAAATTTAACGAAGACACACCTTTGCTTTAATGTCAAGCAAACAATAATTTTTTTTTAAGTGTTAATCTTGTTCAGTTACCAAGAACTGAAACAGCGAGTCCTCCCGTGCACACTCGATTCACTCAACTGCTGCAGACGGAGGAACGCTGGAGAGCTAGCGCTCCGGCTGCGATGGATGATGGTGTTGCGCTGTCCAGGCAAAATGAAGCCGTTTTGACCATTAAATAAACGCATAATTAATGCAACCTGTATGTCGAAGCGACTTATACGTTTTTGTTTTTTCGTTTTGATGGGGGGGGGGTTTTCGGCCTGATGCGACTGATACTCTGGAGCAACTTGTACGCCAGAAAATACGGTAAGTGACGCAAAGAAAGAACAGAAAATCAATATGCAAAAGAAATTTTATAGAAGATGCTCATAACAAGTTTCAGTAAGTGCATTAATGACATTTATAGCAGCTTACAATCAGGTTGTGTTTTAATGTAAAGCTTTAAGATGGAGCCTAGAATTAAAAAAGGTACTTAATGCAAAATCTACAAGAAAAGCAGCAGGTTCAACTCCATGTGTTAAGTGTTCGAATGAATCCTCTCACATTTAAACCATCCACGTCAAACTGAGCTGAACGCAGCTGCATGAAGAGACAAAACCAAGGCGAGCGCCATTTAGCACTTAGCAAGGAGCTACATTACATGCATGTGGTCATGTCTGACTTGAATCATTGCACATTCAGTGCATGAGAGTGTGTGTGTGTGCATATAGGTCCTTCTAAAAAAATTGCATATTGTGATAAAGGTCACTATTTTCCATAATGTAAGGATAAAAATGAAACTTTCATATATTTTAGATTCATTGCACACCAACTGAAATATTTCAGGTCTTTTATAATAATAATAATAATAATGTCCTTTTTTGTCATCTGTGTATGTTTCCCATACACAGACGAAATTCGTCTCTGCATTTAACCCAACCACCACCAGGTGGTGCAGTGAGCAGCCATAGAAAGCGCCCGGGGAGCTGGAGAATTAGGTGTGCACTCATAGACACCCCAAGGTGTGTAGTGGCCGGGGCGCGAACCCGCGTCCTTCGGGTCCCAAGTCATTGTTTTAATACTGATGATTTTGGCATACAGCTCATGAAAACCCAAAATTCCTGTCTCAAAAAATTAGCATATTTCATCCGACCAATAACAGAAAAGTGTTTAATACAAAAAAAGTCAACCTTCAAATAATTATGTTCAGTTATGCACTCAATACTTGGTAGAGAATCCTTTTGCAGAAATGACTTCTTCAATGTGGTGTGGCATGGAGGCAATCAGCCTGTGGCACTGCTGAGGTGTTATGGAGGCCCAGGATGCTTCGATAGCGGCCTTAAAGGACAACACCCACTGTGACAGTAAAAATTCACCATATTGGACAATTACTGTAGTAGAATATGATGTCTGTTTTCATTTTTGCATTTGGGCCAGGCGTGTAAAAAAAAAAACGGAGTCCCGGAAACATCCGGAAACCCGGCCGAAGATTGCCAAAGTCCGGAATGACATAAATAAAGGATCCAGTCAGAAGGCAGGAGTGAGTTCGCGATGGAGGCTTATGAGAGTGAGAGTTAAAACTGCAGTTAAACTAGTATCCTACATGGATGTGCGATCTCTAAATATTTCCTGGTGCAGTTGTGAGTTCAGGACCAGCGCTCTGTTTTTATTTATTTTTTAGAACTTTTTAATAAGATATAACACCGCTGCGGTTAAAGCTGTCGACTGCCTTTTAATTCTGTACTCCCGACCTGTCACTGAATTGATTGACAGGTCACGGGGAGAGAATAAAAAGCCAGCCGGCTTCATGAGGAAATTAATGAATTTGTCGCGAGCGAGCAAATTAAACTAGTGGATGCGCGATCTCTAAATATTTCCTGGTGCAGTTGTGGGTACAGCTGGACCAGCGCTCTGTTTTTATTTATTTTTAGAACTTTTTAATAAGATATAACACCGCTGCAATAATGAAGCTACGTTGATGCATGCTTGTTATAACTCTGCATGCATTCAAGGCGGATACTTCAGTGACGTCAATGCCCATATATGGAGAGGGGCAGATTTTCCCGGAGCTGCGGCTAAAATCTGCTATAAATCATGAAATAACACATATAGCGTTATTTCTCTACAATATAAATAAATTCTCCTGTTTCGTTATTTAATTAACTACTAAATATTAAAGGCGATGCAATTTGAAAACATGGTGGGTCATGTCCTTTAAGCTCATCCAGAGTGTTGGGTCTTGCGTCTCTCAACTTTCTCTTCACAATATCCCACAGATTCTCTATGGGGTTCAGGTCAGGAGAGTTGGCAGGCCAATTGAGCACAGTAATACCATGGTCAGTCAAAATCATCAGTATTAAAACAATAAAAGACCTGAAATATTTCAGTTGGTGTGCAATGAATCTAAAATATATGAAAGTTTCATTTTTATCATTCCATTATGGAAAATAATTACCTTTATCACAATATGCTAATTTTTTGAGAAGGACCTGTAATCCATTCCTAAGGCGGTCAAGTCTAAATGCAGGATTGTAGGCCATGTCACTGAGACACTGTTTATGGAAGGCGGTGCTGGTGACTTCAGTTGGTGTGTCAGTTCAACCTAAACAGCCTCTTAAAGGAGAAATGTAATCAAATCTGAAAAAATCGATATAACAAGAATTTCATATAGTAAACAACACACATAAACATACTTAGTATGCTTTTTTCAAGTCAGTAGCTTAAAGAAATAGTTTTTTTACATTTTTCCTGCTACATGCCGAAGTGCAGTGATTTCTGTAGTAATTTTCTGGACGCACTTTTATGACACAATTAAGACCTCCTTTGCTATCTTACAATAACACTGAAGCTATAAACCCATCATTACTGTCCTCTTGTCTGTCATTTAAAATGGAAGCAGAAGACCTTTTTGAATCTGAAGGATATCACTTTAGTTTGTCAAAAACAGTTTGGTGATTTAGTGCATTAATGGGCATTTCTATCCTGGAAATACGAATAGCCTTCGCATGCTAACGTTAGCATGCTAGCGCCGTATGCTAACGTTAGCATGCTAGCGCCGTATGCTAACATGGGAGTGGGGGTGTTGAAAATGTCCTGAAACAGTTACCAATGTCTTGTTAAGCTCTGTATTCCACAGAACATAGTAGGATCTAAAATGATTTTTAAAGATGAAGGAGCAAGTTGAAACATGCAGGGTCTCCCTCCTTGCTAGCAGGCTCCATTGGGAGCTGCCTGGCTAACTAACTACGGTGGCCCTACACGGCCAAAATTCTACAGCGGCCGAATGCACAGGAGCGGTAAAAATACAATATAAAATTTTAAAAAAGTTTTAAAATCTATTTTGGGGCTTTTAGAATCGATTCTGAATCGCCAGGACTAAGAATCTTGATTCTTTAAAAAATAGATTTTTTTTTGCTGCATCCCTAATTGCTACACACTGAAACCTTTTTGTCCACTACTAGATTTTTTTTTTTATTAACACAAACAGAACTACAAAACACTACATAAACAAAAAAATATATACAAACTCTTGTGAATGATAACATAACTACAGTCTATAAGCTAGGGGGCGGTTTACAAAATGATGAAAGTTGAAAAAATACTAGATACACACACTAATATTACTGTATGAGGGACGACCATTGCACTGCCTATGTCATATTCAGGGGACGGAGAGCAAGCAGAGGGAGGGGGGTCAAAAACACCAGATGAGAATTTTTTCACTTTGCAAAGTCTAAATTTGAGTTAGGATGACATTTTTGACTTGTGAAATTTTCTCAACAAGCTTATTTTATGCTTTTCATTAGACTACTATTAGCTTAAAAACACTTTTCATTTCTCCTTTAATGCATGTTCACACATGCACGCTCAACGTACTATCTGTATATTTGGGTGAGTGTGGGGGGGACGGTGTTGGCCTGAGGGCAACCCAACATGGGAGCAATTAAACGCTGTTCTGTCTTATCAGTGGACGACTTTCTCAGGGAAAAGAAAAAGAAGCTCAGATGGTTTGTTTTANGAAGTGGTCCGTCTCCGTGTGTTTATTTGCCAATTTCCCATTTCCTGTGAAACGCAGACACATTTTGTGGCACTCATGGGTGGGATGTAAATATAGGTCAGACATGATGAAAAGGGGCAGTGGAAGCTCAGGCATCGTGTAATTACAAAAACTCTGTTGACGATCAGGCTAGTTCAACTTTTAATGACACTAGCTATGTTTGCATGGGCACAATTTTGTGACCGGATTGAAATGTGCTCTGATGCATAATTAAATAGTACTGTTTACATGGGCACAATCCGTTCATGACAAGCGTTTACATGCAGCACGCTTTATTCTGACCAGAAGAACAGACATGCGCAGAGTGGTACACTCCCCTTTAAAAAAAAAAAAACGAAGAGGAAGTTACTTTCGTCAAAACCACAGAAGAAGAAGTTACTTCCGGGACGAAAGTAAACAAATGCGCCAAAAATGGACCCGCTGGAGTTTTTACTGCACTACTGCACTCCCTGATTGAGCTACAGGCAAGCAACGCATGCTGTTAGTCTTTTCTATTCGCAGTATGAGAGCGCTGGAAAAGGAGACACGTAGAGGAGGGGTGCGCTGCCGCGCGCAGCGCACATGCGCAGTCAGGTTTGCACGGTCCGATAAAAGGAACAGAAAAAGTGTTTACATGAACACCGAACGGGTAACGGATCGGCGTAAACCACCCGTTTCGATCTGATCACAAATTAGGTCGGATCACGCCGAATACACAAAAAATGACCCGAACGGGGTGTTTACATGATGCACTTTTGATCCGATCGGCCGTTTGATCCGATTACTCATGTCCATGTAAACATAGCTACTACTGTTGTGATTAGAACGTCCTCACTGTTGACTTGACCCTGTTTGGTGGGTCACAACAATAACAGCTCGGCTTTAATCACAGAAACAGCTGCAGAGCTGGAAACAAAAACATCAATTTTTAGTATAAATGTTCGATTTGATAACTTCAGGCATGTGGTCTATATTTAGCCAACCGTTTTATCTAATATCCTTGTTTTCAAAAAGTCATTTTAACTTCTCTGCACTTGATAAACACTTTTACATGTATAGCAAAAAAAAGAAACACTTTAGTGACACTTGTGTGACACATGAAGAGAACTAGTGAAGTACTAAATACGTTGGAGACACACTACTGTACTTAACATTTTACTACAATCAGAATACAACCAGGTAATAGTTGCATGTTTGACCTCACAAGTACACTAATGACATAATTAGTCTTACTACCAGTAGTTAATTAAATATGTTGAGCACAACAGCAAAACATTTTACCCACAATGGCTAACTAGTAAGGCCAAAACTGATATTCACTATCAGCTAGAGAAAGTTTAAATTTTAGTTCACACTAGTTACCTTGTACACACATTTGACTCAAGTTGGCTTTAGACTCAAGTTGGCTTTATTCGTTTTTGAAGCTTTACTTAGTATTACAGTCTAGCAGTGCATTGTAAAGCAAGTAGTTGAGAGTTTTGACCACTAGTGCAACATTTTGGTCAAATTAGTTAGAAAAGACGTGCCACAAGAGTGGGTTTTTTTTTTCAACCAGCTCAAGAAACATGAAACCAGAGCGACCAATTATCCATGCAGAGAACTAGTTAACTTGTACAGACACACGTCAGGTATGAAAACCATCAGATAAATGTGTGAGCTTCTCCTTTTGAGCAGCTTCACTTCCTGTTACTGTTAGCAGCGTGAACAAGCACAAAGGAGCTTCACTCTGTGGCTGACTAAACACCCAGACATCCCCTGGGGAAATGGAGCCATTGGTTTTAGGTCTCATCTTTGTTTACTGGGCAGCTCTGCAGGACCAACCTCCCCCCACATTATCAACTACTCCCCGCTAGATTTCAATCAATGGATCACAAATTGGTCCCTAATGAAGGATTGTCACATTTCACAGCTGGTTTGCATCGGCAGAATTAATCCACGTTTCATTTTTTGCACACAACGCTCTTAAAAGATTCTCAGAATGACAAAAAAAAATGTACCGTATGTTTTTCTGAGCCATGTGAAAGTTTTGTCTGAGTGAGTGTGTCCTTATTGATTGAGCTCTGCACAAAGACTGAATAAATAAATAACAGTCCGACCTGCCAATTTCCACTGCAAGCACCCAGCAAGTGCAAACACATAAAACACATTTACCGTATTTTTCGGAGTATAGGTCGCATTGTCCAATTATTGCCAAAGAATTGGAAAAATCCATATACTGTATAGGTCGCACCTACGTCAAAATGTGGACCGTGTTTAGCTCTGCTGCAAATGTCTCTTCCACAGGAGCGCACAGCAAGGCTTTTAAGAAGATTAACACTTAAAAACAATTAATTGTTTGATAAAAAATTATAGCAAATATGTGTCTGAGCTGAACTTTTCTTTAATAAATGAATAATTTTAGCAGGATAAACACCTAAAAATATATATTTGTTAGCTGACATTATTGTAAGAGTGTGTCTCAGTTTAATTTTTGTTAATAAATGATTACAAATCAGCTTATTTTATAAAAAGCCATATATAGGTCGCACCTGAGTATATGTCACAGGCCATGAAAAAATGATAAAAAGGTGCGACCTATACTCCGAAAAATACGGTACTTGATGCATTTCAAAATGCAATTGTTTTTAGCTCACACAACTAAAGACCTGCTGACATCCATTCAAATGCAGCTGTGCTGGCAGAGCTTTTGGGCACTGGGTGGCACAGATGTGGAGGTGGAGAGCATGTCTGTGTGCTACAGATGTGGAGGTGGAGAGCATGTCTGCACTGTGCCAACCCAAACATGCAGAGCTGGATGCAGCCTGCAAGAACAATCCTGCACACAGTACTCTCCTCCCTGAATGTTGTGACTTGATGACGTCATGAATGAGACCTGCTGCTCTGGGAACCAGTGCTGTGCAGAATGGATGGAAATGGCACGGTAAAGATCGGGCAATGCTAAACAACCTGCACTGAACGAGCAGACAGTAAAAGGTGTGTTCAAATGATGCTGCGGTGGTGCGTTTTAGTGATCTCACAGAGGACACAGCGTGGTCAGATTCCCAGCTTACCTCAACGCAACCTTCACAGAGCAGTCTGCCAGGCTCGCCATGGTTTCAGTGTTTTGGTGTGTTCTCCGGGGTTTGAACCGTGCGCTGGGTGTCCGTCAGGTCAGCGGGAGCAGCCGTCAAGACGTGCCGGCGGTGAGGTGCCTCACCCGGACTCCTCTCGTCTTCCTCTCCCCCGTTGAGGCGGTCATGTCTGTGTGCTCGCTGTTTGTCACATCTTCGTTTCCAACCCGCTCTGTTTCTTTCAGCCTCTCTGTCTCTGTCTGTCCGTGTCCGCCGCTACATCCTGTCTGAGCTGCGTGAACGCAGCATGTGTGCACGCAGCATGTGTGCAGCCACACAACGCTTCTCACGCGCTGAGCTGACTAGCGCTCACTGGAGGGGGCGGTGCTGCCTTCAAGAGCCGCAGGAAATCACAGTTTCTGTTTCGCTTCAGGACGTAAACTCGACTAGGTCACACATGAGTAGCTTCAAAATGTTATTTAATTAGCCAGTTACCTTTCTTTACGCGCTGAAGTATTTAAAATGTTTAAGTTGATACCAAAGTCCATGCTCAATATTGCTCAATTGCTAAGTTGACAAACTAAAGTCAGTACGGGACTTATGTTGTTTATGCAACACCCATTGTACTTCTTGTTTTTTGTTTTGGTAGTGTGTGTGTGTGTGTCATTGTTTGTGTTGCTAAGGTTAAATAGCTAGTATTCTTATACATGTGCTGGTCATGAAATTAGAATATCATGAAAAAGTTTTTTTTTCCAGTAATTCTGTTCAAAAAGTAAAACTTGTCTATTACAGGTGGTCCCCGACTTACGAAGCCCTCGACTTACGAAGTTCCAACTTTACGAAGTTATCATAATTAATGAAATTATGAAATAAAAAATAATATTTTTTTTGGGGGGGGGGTGTAATGTTCTTAATTTCATGTGTACAGCACTTTGTTGCAGCTGTGGTTGTTTTAAATGGCTTTATAAATCATTAAAATGATTATTTTTATTATTTTAAACCCGAATTACATCACTTCCGGTTTGTTTTGCTGGTTTCCGGTCGCGTTGTTTTTAGCTTGTTAGCTCCCGCTTGTTCTGAAATGGCGGCGAGAGTCTGCTGCGGGCGGGCGGAGCTCCATCCGTGTCTGCCTGGCAGCCTCAGATGTTGGATGAACACCGAGGTGACATGTTAAAACGTAGATAAACAGCGGTGCAGCCTTTTGGAGGGACACACCGAGCTAACGGGTGCTAAAATGCTGACGCTACCCCCACCGGAGACACGGACTGACTGAGACCAGCTCACAGTAAGAAAATGTATTTTTTAATTAAATTAATATACAGTATGTCTCTAAATACAGGTATGTGTTTATAGATGAATGTGTGTTGTAATGTGTTAGCTAACTGTTTGTAAATAAAGTTCTGTGCATGTTTAAGGACCAGTATGTACACTTGTTCAGTCTCATGTAGATAAACGGGTGTGCGGCGCAGCGTTAGCATGCTTTCTCCTACTTACAAATGAAAATCCGGTTTTACGAAATGGCCACGTGCGGCGCGTTCCGACCTACGAATTTTCGAGTTACGAATGATACGGAGGAACGGAACTCCTTCGTAAGTCGGGGACCACCTGTATATTCATTCATTACACACAGACTGATATATTTCAGACGTTTATTTCTTTTAATGTTGATGATTAAAACCGACAACTACTGTAAACCCCAAATTCAGTATCTCAGAATGCGACAGGTGCGACCGCTGAAACCCATGTCTTGCTTACGTCTGTGCGTGGTGGTTCTTGAAGCACTGACTCCAGCTGCAGTCCACTCTTTGTGAATCTCCCCCACATTTTGGAATGGGTTTTGTTTCACAATCCTCTCCAGGGTGCAGGTTTCTTTTGTAAATGAGTCCTCGAGGCTCAATAGGATTAACCTGTCTAAATCAAGGTTGAATGGAAAAAAAATTGCTTGTACACTTTTGTTCTAGCACATCTTTTCTTTACCTTTGCCTCTCAATGTGCTTGGACACGGATTTCTGTGAACAGTCAGCCCCTTTAGCAATGACCTTTTGTGTCTTGCCCTCCTTGTGCAAGGTGTAATGGTCATCTT
>JBBPBX010002462.1:79271-90479 GCA_038048925.1 Garcialebias charrua
GCCTCCAGGGAATGGAGGCCAAAGTAAAGAGAAAGGGGTGCACAAAGTCAACGCAAAGAAACAACACAGAAACCAGCAGGAGCTACTTAAAGCCCTGTTCTGTTTGGATACTACAGCCGATCAACAGCTGAGCCCGCCGCTAGAAAAACAAGCCTTCGAGAAAACTTTGCAGATTGGGTTTCAGCGCCTCTTCAGCCTCCTGCCCTGGCAGACTCGAGGTGTCCTCCTCCCATGGTTTATCTAAATACAGTGATTTATGCTGCTGCCTCTGACCCCACTTTGACTGCAGACAGGGGCAACATGAAACAGTAGTGCTGCTGAAGAACGTGCCATGGATCTGTCAGACCAAGTTTTTAGGTTCAGTTCACATTCATGAGAGGACTGTTAGATCTAGTGTGTTGTGGATACAAAAAAACATAGTCTTTTAGTTATTTATCACAAAAACAAGAATTTGCCTGTCGCCATTAATATTTAGTAGTTAATTAAATAATGAAACAGGAGCGTTTATTTATATTGTAGAGAAATAACGCTAAATGTGTTATTTCATGATTTATAGCAGATTTTAGCCGCAGCTCCGGGAAAATCTGCCCCTCTCCATATATGGGCATTGACGTCACTGAAGTATCCGCCTTGAATGCATGCAGAGTTATAACAAGCATGCATCAACGTAGCTTCATTATTGCAGCGGTGTTATATCTTATTAAAAAGTTCTAAAAAATAAATAAAAACAGAGCGCTGGTCCAGCTGTACCCACAACTGCACCAGGAAATATTTAGAGATCGCGCATCCACTAGTTTAATTTGCTCGCTCGCGACAAATTCATTAATTTCCTCATGAAGCCGGCTGGCTTTTTATTCTCTCCCCGTGACCTGTCAATCAATTCAGTGACAGGTCGGGAGTACAGAATTAAAAGGCAGTCGACAGCTTTAACCGCAGCGGTGTTATATCTTATTAAAAAGTTCTAAAAAATAAATAAAAACAGAGCGCTGGTCCTGAACTCACAACTGCACCAGGAAATATTTAGAGATCGCACATCCATGTAGGATACTAGTTTAACTGCAGTTTTAACTCTCACTCTCATAAGCCTCCATCGCGAACTCACTCCTGCCTTCTGACTGGATCCTTTATTTATGTCATTCCGGACTTTGGCAATCTTCGGCCGGGTTTCCGGATGTTTCCGGGACTCCGTTTTTTTTTTTACACGCCTGGCCCAAATGCAAAAATGAAAACAGACATCATATTCTACTACAGTAATTGTCCAATATGGTGAATTTTTACTGTCACGGTGGGTGTTGTCCTTTAAGGCCGTTATCGAAGCATCCTGGGCCTCCATAACACCTCAGCAGTGCCACAGGCTGATTGCCTCCATGCCACACCACATTGAAGAAGTCATTTCTGCAAAAGGATTCTCTACCAAGTATTGAGTGCATAACTGAACATAATTATTTGAAGGTTGACTTTTTTTGTATTAAACACTTTTCTGTTATTGGTCGGATGAAATATGCTAATTTTTTGAGACAGGAATTTTGGGTTTTCATGAGCTGTATGCCAAAATCATCAGTATTAAAACAATGACTTGGGACCCGAAGGACGCGGGTTCGCGCCCCGGCCACTACACACCTTGGGGTGTCTATGAGTGCACACCTAATTCTCCAGCTCCCCGGGCGCTTTCTATGGCTGCTCACTGCACCACCTGGTGGTGGTTGGGTTAAATGCAGAGACGAATTTCGTCTGTGTATGGGAAACATACACAGATGACAAAAAAGGACATTATTATTATTATTATTATAAAAGACCTGAAATATTTCAGTTGGTGTGCAATGAATCTAAAATATATGAAAGTTTCATTTTTATCCTTACATTATGGAAAATAGTGACCTTTATCACAATATGCAATTTTTTTAGAAGGACCTATATGCACACACACACACTCTCATGCACTGAATGTGCAATGATTCAAGTCAGACATGACCACATGCATGTAATGTAGCTCCTTGCTAAGTGCTAAATGGCGCTCGCCTTGGTTTTGTCTCTTCATGCAGCTGCGTTCAGCTCAGTTTGACGTGGATGGTTTAAATGTGAGAGGATTCATTCGAACACTTAACACATGGAGTTGAACCTGCTGCTTTTCTTGTAGATTTTGCATTAAGTACCTTTTTTAATTCTAGGCTCCATCTTAAAGCTTTACATTAAAACACAACCTGATTGTAAGCTGCTATAAATGTCATTAATGCACTTACTGAAACTTGTTATGAGCATCTTCTATAAAATTTCTTTTGCATATTGATTTTCTGTTCTTTCTTTGCGTCACTTACCGTATTTTCTGGCGTACAAGTTGCTCCAGAGTATCAGTCGCATCAGGCCGAAAACCCCCCCCCCATCAAAACGAAAAAACAAAAACGTATAAGTCGCTTCGACATACAGGTTGCATTAATTATGCGTTTATTTAATGGTCAAAACGGCTTCATTTTGCCTGGACAGCGCAACACCATCCATCGCAGCCGGAGCGCTAGCTCTCCAGCGTTCCTCCATCTGCAGCAGTTGAGTGAATCGAGTGTGCACGGGAGGACTCGCTGTTTCAGTTCTTGGTAACTGAACAAGATTAACACTTAAAAAAAATAATTGTTTGCTTGACATTATAGCAAAGGTGTGTCTTCGTTAAATTTTTCCTTAATAATTCAATTTTAATGGTCAAAATAGCTTCATTTCGCCTGGTTGGCGTGGCACCATCCATCACGGCCGGAGCCGTGAGCTCTCCAGCGTTCCTCCGCCTGCACTTTCACAGCGTGAAGCGAGCGCGCACGGGAGGACTCGTTGTTGCAGTTCTTTGAAAGTTAAAGCGTCAGTCAAAAATTGCGTTATGAATATGGAAAAGAAAAACGTATATTACGGTAGTCGCTTTGATGTATAAGTTTCAGAACTGACAAATCTATGCAAAAAACTGTGACTTATATGTTGGAAAATACGGTACTCATGTCACACCAGGGAGCGACTCGTCTTCCACCTAACTGCTCAGTCAGCCTCCTCAGCTGTGGATATAAATAGACACGAAGATGAATCTGTTGAGCATTGTTTTGTTGTCTCAACTTGACCACTGCTCACCTTAACACACTTCCTCTTATGGCTATTTCTTTTGCTTATCTTGAGCAGAGGGATCAGAGAAAAGTTGAGGTCTGTACACATCATCATGCGAGCAGATAAAAGTAATGTGGCAGAGTAAAAAAATAAAATAAATAAAACGCCAACAGCATAAAATATTCAGTGTTTTTTGCAGGTGAATGACCGAGGAGGTGTCAGGAGACGTTATGACGCACGTCGTTTTTAGCTGAAAGGCAGCAGGAGTTCAGAGGCAGTGATCAGTCAACAATCAACTGGCCTGTTCAGACATTTATTTATTGTTTATTATGAATCCATTCATTTTTCTCTGCTGCTTCAAAACAGGAGCACAAGACAAATGTGGAAGCGGCCCCCCTCACAGCTGATACACAAAGGCTTGAAATGTTTTGTTGCTGGACATTTGTCTTGTGTAGTCTCGCCTGTTTCCTGTGTGTTATAGTTTGCCACACAGGCTCTGTCTGGATTACATGCCTCCCATAGGGGAAAGGGGGGGTGCTGCTATTTAACGTCTGAATTTGGTGGGAAAAAGTCTCTGTTATCAGCCGTACAGTATCGTAGTTACAGGTCACAGGGTTGTGCTGCTTCAGCATAACCTCCATGAAAGCAGTCTTGACAGTCCCCCCACCCCCACTCAGTCAACCAGATCATTTACAGGATGGACTCAAAAACTAGAACGATTTTGGAAAATAATCTAATTGTAATTTTTTTTCCATAAATTGCAATTGCGATTTAAAATGAGATTTAAAAAAAAAAAACTTTCTCAACAAACAGAAGCAATAAATCAATCTGTTTTATAATAAACAATGTCAGTTTTATTTAAAGCAGAGATTACAATAAAGCAAGCAAATGTATGACTTTTCTTTTCACCATTTCTATTTTTTCTTGTTTCATAAACATAATAGTAAACATGTTAAGTGAACTTACTGTCTGAACTTCACATGACAGTTAATAAATAAATATAAAAAATTAGATATAAAAAATTACTGTTTGAAGTTCAAACAGTTCAGTGATCCCTGTCGGCTGATACTTTGCTTACTTGAAGTTGAAGCACTGGTTGTTGTCATTCTAGCCATGCAACCATCGTAAATGTCTTTGTGGTGTTTTTTTTTTTAAGTGTTGATAAAGATTTGTGTCATGTGACTAGTCAAATTGCAACCTTCGCGATTAGAAAATCTCATTTTATCATATTGAGATATTAGTGCAAATGCAATTAATTGTTCAGCCCTAGGCTAGCAAAAACGAACGTGTCGATGGGAGTTGCCACTGAAGTTGTTTCTAATCGGTGATTTGGACTGGAGGGAGGGAAGAGGAGCAGGAAACATGGCAGAGCACACGCCCGAGTTGGCCTCACCGCAGCTGTGCATCACTTCCTTCTTGCCCGGTGGGGGGGTCACATGCTTTTATGGTAGATAAATCTTGGGGACGTTTTGAGGTTTTCATTTGATAGTTGAGGATAAGCGGAGAAGGATGGAAGAGGAAGGCCATGCAGCGTTCACGATCCAGTCAGCTGGGGCTCTTTGCTCCGCACATCTGAACCCCCCGGTGAATGTTGAGTTAGACCGTGCTTGTTATTTCACCACCTTCCATACATGACAGTTCCATGTGAGTGTGGCGGTGGGGGGTAAAGAAGCTGAAAGCATGTGAAACAAGACTTCAAAAGTTGATAACAAATGCATATGTACACATGATCTGACACGTCTGCTGTACGCATGTAATAAGACTTGGTTTCTGATGGTAGAGGAGAGATTGCGTGCCAAGTGTAAAAACGAGAACGAGTCTGTTGCGTTACCGTGTACGTCTGCGTTCAATCCACATGTTTGAGTCATGATTGTGTAAGCACTCTTTTGATGAACTTGTCCTGATCCAGTGCATCAGTGCTCCCAAACGGTGCGCTGCTCTTGCAGAATAACTTCCTGTCAGGCTGCTGCTGAACTATCCACACTTCCTGTTCACTTCCTGCTTCGTGAGCTGTCCATGTCGACATGATTCAGTCTGGACTGAACAGTTTATGAGTGGCAGCGTTCTTCAACTCTGTTGCCTAAAAGTGGACAATTCTAGGGGGGGGGGGGGTCGCACCTGTTTTTATATTGCAGCACTTCACTTTAAACTCCTCTTTAAGTGCTGCTCCTCGTGCTTGTCTGCTTTAAGAAATAATGTGTGAAACTTTAACCAATTTGCTGAAGCGAAACCGATTTGGCGTTCATCTTTCCACTCTACTTCCTCCTTCGTCCACATGCGCTCGCACAGAAACATGCACAAAGACCTGTATTTTAATGTGGTCATTTGAATTCAGCAGAGGAATGAATGACGCTTCAGTCTGATTCAGAATTTGAATTTTACTGTTATCGGTCTCTTCAAATGTCAGCTCCTTTTTTTTTTTTGCTCTTTGACATTATTTATGCAGCTCAGACACAAGGGAACCCTTTATTGTGGCTCATGTGGCCAGAGCAGAAAACAATAGGTTGTTTTTTGTGGTTTGCATATTTTTAAAATGTATAAACTGCATGCATGTGTTTACATTGTTGTGGTCATTTGTTCGCACGTTGAAGAGGAGGCCTTTGCACAGAGCACCTCTTAGACGAAGACAGTGATGTCACTGCAGCTCTTTGTGCAATTTGCTGAACAAGCACGTGTACCTATAAAAACCCCAGAGTAACGAGGACAAGGTGCAGGTTTTATTTTTAGACGCTGCAGCCGAATGGAAGGGCATTAAAGAAAGCCGAAAGGCGTGTAGAGTTGTTGTCTTTGTTTTTGTAAACTGCCCTTCCTCCACAAAAAGGAGCGATGCTTCCTTCAATTCACCACAGCTGAAACAAAGACAAATCAAAAAGACGGAGAGACAGAGGAGGGTGGTGGGTTGAAGGAGGGGGCGACGTGGAAGATGGAGCAAGCGCCTTGTTGGCTGTCAATAGAGCCGCTGTAGTGTGGCAATATGCACTGAGAGTCTGAGCACGGAGCGTATGAATGAACTGGGCGCAGCTGCACGTGTTAGCCATTTTCCATTAGAGACGAGAGGCGGAGAGATGGAAGCCCTCAGGTGTCTAGACTGTACAGAGTTGATTTACTTCTCTGTGTCAGCTGTTTCATTTTAAACAAACATTTATTCACTTCTGCTTCTCCGTATACCAAACAAACAAAAGCACGACTCCAGAATGTTCCAGATGCGTTAATGAAATACTGTAGTTTAATGGCTTCTTACCATCATTAAAGCTGCAGTTCTGTAGTGCAGTCTGTAAGTTTTCTAAAAATATATTTTTAACATATTTCTTCACTCTGTCACTATCTCCTGGCTGACAGACTGATGTTAGACAAAGTAATCTCTGAAAAAAACTATAGTCCCCTTGCTTCTCCAGGTGGTAAATAAGAATTTCAAAAAAGCCACAGTGACCCGCCGTTAACCAGCCAATAAAAACAGTTTTTAACCAGCCAATAAAAACAGAGCTTCTCACGCTCCTAACCCACGCCCCCGTCCCAGCCCGCAGCGGCCGCGCAGGTTCTCGTTGAAATAATTGCAAAGCGATGCAAAACTGTTTTGTATGTGACACAAATGTATTAAATTCCCCTTCTTCATCCCTGATCTGGACTTTTCTTTTGTTTTTTTGCCAAAAGTCAAGTGATCGCTTCATCCTCCGCTGAGTCATGACAGAAACATTCAGGAAATGAATGAATTTGTCACGAGCAATTAAACTCGGGTTCAACGTGGCTGCGCGGGCTCTGCAGATTTCATGGTGTTCTGGTGTGCTGGACCAGCGCTCCCTGTTTTTATTTCATTTTTTAGAACGTTTTATTAACATATAATCACAGAACTTCGCAGCTGCTGAGAGGAAATGTAGTGGAGGCGGAGCATTCGGAAGCAGAGCTGAATTTCACCGACAGCAAGAGCAGCAGAGCCATATATGGCTCTGAGGGGGAGGGACCAGAATTCTTTCCCAGATGAAAATTTTCCTAAGTGCTGCATTCTACAAAAACTGCAGTGTGCAGCTTTAAGCTGTTTTTATCCTGTCTGCACTTGAACTTAAACACAAGCTCCTGCATTTTGTCAGCATCTGCTAATCTAAGGGATGAGGATGTGCGTGTGTGTGTATGTGTGTGTGCGTGTGTGTGTGTGTGCGGCTGACCAGCTGGGCCATAATCACCAACATTAAGTAGCTTAATCGTGACTGGGGTCTGTGTCTCCTGGTGTGTTTTGCATCAATTTGTCTGATTGTAGGAAGGTGTCGGCTTTCAAGCAGCTGACATATAAAATAATTAACTTATTATTATATATATACATATATATATATATATATATATATATATATATATATATATATATACATATATATATATATATATATATATATATATATATATATACTATATATATACAGGTAGTCCCCGATTTACGAGCGCTCTGATCTACGAGGTTCCAGACTTACGAGCTGGCGAATTATTGGAAAAAACGCAAAAAATACTGAGTTTTCCTGTGTTTTTTCACCACAGTTCGTTAGCTAAACATGTGGACACACGTTTCCGATCATTTTTATGCACTCATAAGCAGTTTTTCGATGAAAAACGAGTGTTTGTAGTCGCGCTAGCAAAACCGTTCCAATTTACGAGCGAATTTCCGGACT
Source organism: Garcialebias charrua (assembly GCA_038048925.1). NCBI lineage: Eukaryota > Metazoa > Chordata > Actinopteri > Cyprinodontiformes > Rivulidae > Garcialebias > Garcialebias charrua. The sequence goes on from JBBPBX010002462.1 coordinate 87,002, forward strand.
TACGAGAAGCGTGGCGGCCGTTCCAAATTACGAGATTTCCGGTTTACGAGCGCCTCGTTGTAACGGATCTCGCTCGTAAATCGGGGACTACCTGTATGTACAGGACATACACAGGACCGAAATTGCGTTTCNTATATATATATATATATAGTATATATATAATATATATATATATATATATATATATATATATATATATATATACAGGTAGTCCCCGATTTACGAGCGCTCTGATCTACGAGGTTCCAGACTTACGAGCTGGCGAATTATTGGAAAAAACGCAAAAAATACTGAGTTTTCCTGTGTTTTTTCACCACAGTTCGTTAGCTAAACATGTGGACACACGTTTCCGATCATTTTTATGCACTCATAAGCAGTTTTTCGATGAAAAACGAGTGTTTGTAGTCGCGCTAGCAAAACCGTTCCAATTTACGAGCGAATTTCCGGACTTACGAGAAGCGTGGCGGCCGTTCCAAATTACGAGATTTCCGGTTTACGAGCGCCTCGTTGTAACGGATCTCGCTCGTAAATCGGGGACTACCTGTATATATATTTGTGCAGTAAAACAGTTCTTTGCTGAAAAACTGGGATTCCCCAATTGTTTTACTTCAAATATTCAAATGTCAACAAAGCATTTTTAGCAACACTAAACCTGCTACTGTATTTATTAAGTTGTGTGACTATCTCTTTTGGAAGAAAAGAAGCTGACCTAACCGTGAAGTAGCGAGGGACTACTGTATAATGAAGCTGCTAATTAAGTTTTCATTGTCTGGGTGAAAGATGTCTATTTACAGGGCATTATTTTGTCAAATTCTGCAACTAGCTATATAGTTGATCAATTGATCGGCCAATCAATTGTAATTGGCCATTATGAGTGACCTGAAACTAGCCAATCAACGTCTGTGCAATCTTAATTAATCAGCAAGTATAAAAGTAAAGATACAGCAGCAGCTGCTACAACCAGCTTCCTGTAGTCCACAACATATTTTTTAAGTAAAAATGGTTATTATATCTTTTAAGTGTAAAAGTTTTTCTAAAAGTTGTTTAAAATACTATTTGAACTAAGTGTAATATTTTGTTCAAAGAAAAATGCATACTTGTCAAACAAAATGTTTGATGTACAAACCGGATTCCACAAAAGTTGGGACACTAAACAAATTGTGAATAAAAACTGAATACAATGATGTGGAGGTGCCAACATCAATATTTTATTCAGAATAGAACACAGATCACAGATTAAAAGTTTAAACGAGAGAATGTATCATTTTAAAAAATATGTTGTTTCAAAATTTCATGGCGTCAACAAATCCCAAAAAAGTTGGGACAAGTCCATTTTTACCACTGTGTGACATCCCCCCTTCTTCTTACAACACTCAACAGACGTCTGGGGACAGAGGAGACCAGTTTCTCAAGTTTAGAAATAGGAATGCTCTCCCATTCATGTCTAATACAGGCCTCTAACTGTTCAATCGTCTTGGGCCTTCTTTGTCACACCTTCCTCTTTATGATGCGCCAAATGTTTGTTTATGTTTATTAAATTTTTTTAAAACAAAAAACACAATACAGAACAGTCCCATAAATGATAACGTACAAAATGTAAAAAAAAAAAGAAAGGTAGCAGAAAGAAGAAAAAATCTTATTATATCTGCCCCTTTTTTCAAACAATCAATTCAAACAAAAATAATCTTCCAGTAACAGAACAAAATGAATAACTCTTTCTAATTTTCTAACTAATACAATACACATTACGCTACTTCATATATATATTTTTTAGCAATTTAGTTTTGATCATTTTCTTAAATGTAAACATTGACTTGGCATTTTTAACTACATTCTCCAAACCATTCCATAATCTAATTCCCTGGATTGAGGTAGAACGTCCCTTCAAACTAGTTCTGAATTGTGGTTTTACAAACATCTCTGTCCCCTTAAGATTATAACAACTTTGTCTTTTAACAAAATGCATTTGGATATTTAAAGGCAATGCATTATTTTGAGCTCTATACATAACTGATAAAATATTATAGTCTACCAAATCATGGAACTTCAATAACTTCAGTTGATAAAATAATGTACTTGATGGATGACGGTAATGTTTTCTAGTGATAATTCTTACAGCTCTTTTCTGTAATACAAAAATAGGCTTTGTGATTGTTTTACACGCTTTCCCCCAAACATCAATACAATAGATTAAGTGTGGAACAATGATTGTGTTATACAACAAATACAGAGCTTTATCATTCAATAAGTCTCTGACTTTGTACAGTACTGCAATAGATTTAGCTATTTTTATTCTTACAGAATTTATGTGTTGTTTCCATGTCAGTTTGTCATCAATGATAACACCCAAAAACTTCACCTCACTCACTCTACAAATCTCAACACCCTCAATTTTGAATGGAACATCAACAGTTTTCTTTTTATTACTAAATATCATGTAATTAGTTTTATCTAGATTTAATGATAATTTATTTATTTTAAACCAAGTTTGTATCTTGACAAATTCTGTCTTCATCAATTCCAACATTTGTTCTACATCTTCACCTAAACAAAAAAATGGGGTATCATCAGCAAAAAGTACACATTTAAGGAGTCCTGACACATTTACCAAGTCATTCACATATAAAATAAATAGCTTTGGTCCAAGTACTGAGCCTTGAGGAACTCCACATGACATGTGATATTACAGAGGTCAGATCTTACATCATTTATCTGTACAAACTGTTTCCTATCTTTCAAATAGCCAAATGTTCTCTATAGGGGAAAGATCTGGACTGCAGGCTGGACATTTCAGTATACCGGATCCTTCTCCTACGTAGCCATGATGTTGTGATTGCTGCAGAATGTGGTCTGGCATTATCTTGTTGAAAAATGCAGGGTCTTCCCTGAAAGAGATGACGTCTAGATGGAGCATATGTTGTTCTAGAACCTGAACATAGTTCTCTGCATTAATGGTGCCTTTCCAGACATGCAAGCTGCCCATGCCACAAGCGCTCATGCAACCCCATACCATCAGTGATGCAGGCTTCTGAACGGAGCGTTGATAACAACTTAATAATAATAATAATAATAATAATGAATTCAATTTATAACGCACTTTTCATTAGTGAAAATCTCAAAGTGCTACACACATTGAATGCTACACACATTCATACACCGGTAGCAGCAGACTACCATGCAAGGTGCTTTCAAAGTCAAAGTCAAAGTCAAAGTCAACTTTATTGTCAGATCTGCAATATGTACAGTGCAGGACATACACAGGACCGAAATTGCGTTTCTCTCAGTCCCTCGGTGCAACAGTAAACATCTAAACATTGAAACACTGAAACATATAATAATAGACATAAGCATAAAAATAGTAAAACTAACACTGTCCTGAGTTTTTTTTTTTTTTTTTTTTTTTTTGCATAGTGGTATATAAAAAAAGAGTATAAAAAGTATAACTAAAATAAACTAAAGGTTTCTAGCATTGACATTT